>CAUYQU010002157.1:0-45468 GCA_963574635.1 Cheracebus regulus | reverse complement strand
AGTCTCTGTCTCCAGGCTGGAATGCAGTGGCATCATCTCAGCTCACTGCAACCTTTGCCTCCGGTGTTCAAACAATTCTCCTGCCTCAGTCTCCCAAGTAGCTGGGACTACAGGTGTGCGCCACCATGCCCAGCTAATTTTTTTTTTCTATTTTAGTGGAGACAAGGTTTCACTATGTTGGCTACGCTGCTCTCGAACTCCTGACCTCGTGATCCACTTGTTTTGGCCTTCCAAAGTGCTGGGACTATAGGCGTGAGCTACCCTGCCCGGCCAAAAATTAGGAATCTTCATATCCTCCTCTGAGGTTTTAAGTAGGAGATTTAAGTTAAATGGAGTACTGCTTTGGTTAAATTGCAGATGGATACTTAAATTTGTGTGTGTGGGAACATGAAATTTTTATTTTTAATATTTGTGGGTACATTAAAAATTTTTATTTTTAATTTTTGCAGGTTAGATACATTTACTTTGGATTTTTGAGAAGTAGAAAATTAGTTTCCAGGAAAAACTTATGAATCATAATTGGATACTTTTTCTATCTCAACAGTGAAGGATATTTTCTTGTTTATAATATCCGAATTAGGCAAAACATTTTGGTGTTAGAGAGTAACACAATGAAGAGTTATTAAACAAAATGGAGGAGAAAAAAAAACTAAGAGTGACATACCTGTGGATAAAATCATTTTGAATTTAGTATGTACAAGGCACTGTTCTAAGTATTTTACATGAATCAGCTCATTTAATCTGCCCGACAATCTTGTGAAATACATAATACTGCTAGAAGTAGCTATATCAGATAATTTCTAGATGTAAGAGGGTTTGAAAATTATAGCTAGCAAGCCGGATCCTGCTGTAGGTGTCTACCACCTGTTTTTATTTTGAGATGGGGTCTCTGCCCCCAAGCTGGAGTGCAGTGGCATGAACACGGCTTCTCTGTAGCTTTGACTTCCTGGGCTCAAGCAATCCCTCTGCCTTAGCCTCCTATGTAGCTGGGATCACAAGACACGTACCACACCTGGCTAAGTTTTTGATGTTTTATAGAGGTGGGGATCTCACTTTGTTGCCCAGGCTGGTCTCAGACTCCTGGGCTCAAGTGATCCTCCTGCCTTGGCCTCCACAAATGCTGAGATTACTGGTGTGAGCTGGCATGCCTGGCCTGCTACCTGATTTTGTACTGTAAGCCTAAAAATGTTTTTTGCTTGCTTGTTTTTTTTTTCTTTCAATTTTTAGTGGTTGAGAAATCAAAAGAAAATATTTTGTAAAATAATTTTGTAAAATCCATTCGATAAATTAATAATTCTTAAAAAAAAAGGTGAAATTCAAATTTCAGTATCCATAAAGTTTTATTGGAACAAAACCATATCTTTTTCTTTATACATGTACGTGTGTGTGTGTGTGTTCTTTGTTTTTTGTTTTTTTTTTTCAGATTGACTCTCACCTGTCACCCAGGTTGGAGTGCAGTGGCACGATCTCAGCTCACTGCAACTTCCGCCTCCCAGGTTCAAGCAGTTCTTTTGCTTCAGCCTCCCAAGTAGCTAGGGTTACAGGTGCGTGCCACCACACCTGGCTAATTTTTGTAATTTTTAGTAGAGATGGAATTTCGCCATGTTGGCCACGCTGGTCTTGAACTCCTGACGTCAGGGTTATCCACCCACCTTGGCCTCCCAAAGTGCTAGGATTACAGGTGAGAGCCACTGTGCCAAGTCCTATATATATATTGTGTGTGTGTGTGTGTGTGTGTGTGTGTGTGTGTGTGTGTGTGTGTGTGTGTAGACATGATCTTGCTCTGTTGCCCAGGCTAGAGTGCAGTGATGTGATCACAGCTCACTGCTGCAGTCTCGACCTCCCAGGCTCAATCTGCCCTCCTACCTTAGCCTCCTTAGTAGCTTGGACTGCAGGTGTGTGCCACCATGCCTGGATAATTTAAAAATTTTTGGTAGAAACGAGGTCTTGCATTTTTGCCCAGGCTGATCTCAAACTCCTGAGCTCAAGGGATCCTCCTGCCTCAGCCTTGCAAAGTGCTGGATTAGTGAGCCATGGCACCTAGCCAATATATTTATTGTTGCTTTCTTACTACGGTGGCAGAACAGTTGCTACAGAATCTGAATGGCCCACAAAACCCCTGGTCTAAATAGAAAGGGGAGAGAATGTAAGATAGAAAGCAACAAAGTTAATATAGATGGAAAGAATGTGTCTTTATTATAACATCCCAGGAAGACTACATAGTTGTATAACGAATAAGGCAACTGTGTTTTCTTCTTGAAGGATTTTTAAAGAAGTCTTTTATAAAAGCTCTGTTGCAGGGATTCCATCTTTGGCTCCCCTTCCACCATCTTTGTGGAGGCTTTCTCTCTCTCCAGGATTTCCCCCTCTGGGGTCCCCTTCCACTCAATGTAGAAGCTGCTTTCCTCTCTGAGATTCCATACTTGGGTCCCCTTCCACAATCCTCCTGGAAGCTTTCTCCCTCTCATCTTTTTTTCTCTTTCTCTCTGCCTAAATAAATCACTTTCTGCAAACAACAACAACACCAACAAAAAGCTCTGTTGCATAGGTTGGAGTGCAGTGGTGCCTTCATAGCTCAGTGAAGCCTTGAACTCCTGGGCTCTCCTCCCATCTTAGCCCCCTGAGTAGCTAGGACTACAGGCCTCTGGCACCATGCATGGCTAAATTTTATGTGTGTGTGTGTGTGTATGTATATATATATATATATATATATATATATATATATATATATATATATATTTTTTTTTTTTTTTTTTTTTAAGAGATGGGTCTTGCTGTGTTGCCTAGGCTGGTGTCAAACTTCTGGCCTCAAGCAATCCTCCCACCTCAGCCTCCCATCCCACTGGGCGGAGATTATAGTGCACCACCACTGCAGGCCAATATTAGAATAAATTTAAAAGAAAAAATTGATCCACAATCTTGAAAATCATACTAAAACAGTGAATGTTTTTCTTTTTTTACATTCCCTTCCACTATTTGTTTATAGGCATATGCAGTTGGCCCTCCATATCCATGGGTTTTGTATTGTGGATTCAACCAACTCCAGATTCAAACTATTCAGACAAAATGATAGTTGTGTCAGTACTGAACATGCAGTTTTCTTGTCATTATTCCCTAAACAATGCAGTATAACAACTATTTACATAGTTTTTATTATTATTTGAGGTATTCTAAGTAATCTAGAGATTATTTAAAGTATAGGAGAGTATGTGTGTAGGTTATATGCAAATACTATACCATTTTATATAAGGGATTCAAGCATCCTTTTATTGGTATCCAAGGGGGTCCTGGAAGGACTGTACATGTGTGTAATACAGAACAACTGATACCAGATAAAAAGCACAGGAAAAAAGCTATATATGACAAAGTCTAAATTAGAATTCAGTTTCTTTAGAACCTTCAGGTGTTCAAAATGGCTTTATTTGGAAGACAATAGTGGGAAAGTTTCTCTTTTTTGAGGGGCAATGAAGTGGTAGTCTTTGAGCATCCATCAACAAATGAACACATCTGGGACGAAGATTATATCTAACGTGTTTGATGGGCTTGGTGTGGCAATAAGGATGCATCCTAATTAATGTCCTTAAAGAGAAATCCAGAAAGTGATAAGGTAGCAGACTGAGAAAGAAGACACAAGGAGAGAAAAGTAAAGAGAGGAAAGATCGGCAGTAACGAGAGGGTGCTTACAGCATGCAACGGCAGTGAATATCAAAAACAGTGTAAAGAAAGCAACGAAGAAACGAGAATAGGATGAGTTCTCAGTTACCTGCTTTATTCAGGTAGCCCGTATTCAGGACATCTATCTTGTATGTTGTAGAATGGAGAGCAGTTTATTATATTTGATAATCCTTGAAGGTATTGATTTGCTTGGAGGGTACCCAAGGAGTAGAGTTTAAGCAGTATGAATAGTGAAGAATATTCATTCATTCTTCAGACAGACTAAGCTTATATTAATAAAGGGTTCTATATTATAGCAGAAGAATACTGCTGCAGGAGTATGGGAGTATATTAAGGTTCTCCAGAGAAATGAGACGTGTGTGTGTGTGTGTGTGTGTGTGTGTGTGTGTGTGTGTGTGTGTATGTTGATTGGTTGATAGATTTCAAGGAATAGGCTCATGCTGTTTTGAAGGCTTGCAAGTTCAAAATCTGTAGGGTAGGTTGACAGGCTGGGGACTTAGGGAATAGATGATGTTGCATCTCAAGTCCAAAGGCAGTCTCTTGGCAGAATTCTGTCTTCCTTGGGAACTCAGTATTTTTTTCTGTTAAAGCCTTCAACTGATAGAATAAGGCTTACCCTACATTATAAAGATAATTGACTTTACCCTGAATCTACTGACTTAAATGTTAATCCTATCTTAAAGAAATATCTTCACAGCAACATCTAAATGAAGCTTGATCAAATACACTGGCCAAGTTGTAATGTAAAATTAACGATCATAAGAGTATAATAGAAACCATCTCATAATGTACATTTGGGACTTCTAGGGAAAGGCAAAGGGCAAAGCCAAAAATGATTGCTCTTACTAAGAAAAAAAATGGACATCCAGATGGGACTTATATTGTCTTATTTAAATCTAAGTCTGATTGATATCAAAGCCCTAAAACTGTATACTTTATTTCTTAAGATTGAAAGCTGTGGGCCATCTATTTTCGGCACTTGCCTTTAACTGGAGTTAGTAGATTTGAGATTGGTAGGAATGCTTCTAGTGAAAAAAGTGGTAGCTTAATCTTTGGCTCAAAGCTAATTGTAAAATAGGAAATATTTTCATATGTAAATTTTGGATGGGTAACTTAAATCTCGCAAAATGAATGAAATATAGTGGTTAGCTGTAACTAATAGAAAAATGTGGAGATGGTGAAGCTGTTAAAAGAAGTCTACAACTGTTTCAATGAAGTGTGCCTGAGCCCAGTCCATCCCCCAGTGATTTCACCATACTGATAAACCAACTTGATCACTTTTTTGTTTTTATTACCTGCTGACAGCAGACCCTAGTGAATCATAGATGGGCCTTCAAGGTGAAGCAAAATAAGTAGACATGTTAAAGTCTCAATGTTTGAGGTCAGGCATGGTGGCTCACGCCTATAATCCCATCACTTTGGGAGGCTGACGCTGGCAGATCACTTGAGGTGAGGAATTTGAGACCAGCCCAGACACCATGGTGAAACCCTCTGTCTCTACTAAAAATGCAACAATTAGCTGGCTGTGGTGGCGGGCACCGGTAATCCCAGCTACTCAGGAGGCTGAGGCAGGAGAATCGCTTGAACCTTTGAGGTGGAGGTTGCATTGAGTGGAAATTGCGCCGCTGTGTTCCAGCCTGGGCGACAGAGCAAGACTCGGTTCCCCTGCAAAAAACGCCTCAGTATTAGATTAAAAACTTTCATTTATCATTTGTAATGGTATGAATGGGAAAAATCTGACTTCTCTCATATCTTCAGTTATTCACACAGAGCACAAGATACTTCAAAAACATGAAGTTAATATTTTGATAAATTTTTTCACCTTTTTATCAGAAAACAGTTTCAAAACTCTAAAACTTACCTTTCTGGTTAAGAAAGTAAGGAAATACAAAGATTGATCTAAGGAAATGAAGTTACTCTCAGGAGTACTTTATCCTTCTATGTAATCTGATGGATTTAGCTATACACTGGAGTCTTTTTCAGATATGTGATGCAGTGGTTTTATAGGAAAATCTACTTTTTTTAAAGAAATTATTTGACTGCATTACAGTATAGCGTTAATGATGGAGATTTATTTATTTAAAAAACAATTTTTTTTTTTTGAGATGGAGTTTTGTTCTTGTTGCCCAGGCTGGAGCGTAATGGCGTGATCTTGGCTCACTGCAACCTCCACCTCCCAGATTCAAGCGATTCTCCTGCCTTAGCCCCCTGAGCAGCTGAAATTACAGGCATGTGCCACCACGCCCAGCTAATTTTTTATTTTTAGTAGAAATGGGGTTTCTCCAAGTTGGTCAGGCTGATCTTAAACTCCTGACCTCAGGTGATCTGCCTGCCTTGGCTTCTCCAAGTGCTAGGATTACAGGTGTGAACCACTGTGCCTGGCCGATTTTTACATTTTTTTGAGACAGAGACTCTCACTCTTGTCACCCAGACTGGAGTGCAATGGTGAGATCTTGGTTCACTGCAACCTCTGCCTCCTAGGTTCAAGTGATTCTCTTGTCTCAGCCTCCCAAATAGCTGGGATTACAGGCGCATGCCTCCATGCCCGGCTACTTTTTTCTTTCTTTTTTTTTTTTTTCATCTATGTGAACACCTAGAGGTGTTTTGTTTTTGTTTTTTTGTGTTTTAGTAGAGATGGAATTTCACTGTGTTGCCCAGGCTGGTCTTGAACTCAAGTTTAGGCAATCCACTCATCTTGGCCTCCCAAAGTGCTAAGATTATAGCCAGCCAATGATGGAGTTTTAAAAATTGTTCTTAGGCTGCGTGCAGTGGCTCACACCTGTAATCCCAGCACTTTGGGAGGCCAAGGTGGGTGGATCGCTTGCACTCAGAAGTTCAAGACAATCTGGGAAACATTGCAAGACCCCATTTCTAAAAAAATACAAGAATCAGCCAGGTTTGGTGGTGTGCACTTGTAGTCCCAGCTACTTGGGAGGCAGAGATGGGAGGATCCCTAGAGCCTAGGAGATGAGGGCTTTAGTGAGCTATGATCACACCACTGCACTCCAGCCTGGGCAACAGAGCCAGATCCTGTCTCAAAAAAAATTATTTTTACCTAGAATTATAGTCAGAGTCAAAAATTTGCAGGCACACTAAAATACCCAGGACTAATTGTTGAAATGATGAGAGATGTTCCTCCTTCTAACCATACTTTAAGAGCTGTGCAAATAAAAATGTGTATGTACTGTTGGATCAGTTATACAGAGATCAGAATGATTTCTGATAGTGCAAACAAACTGAGGAAGGAGTAGGGAGAAGACAGTATAAATGAAAAGATATATCTTTTTCAGAGGGGCAGACCGTGTTTTGAGAGATGATTGTTTCAGTTTTTGTTTCTCAAAATATGCAAAACAGGTCGCGTGGTGGCTCATGCCTGTAATCCCAGCACTTTAGGAGTCCTAGGTGAGTGGATCATTTGAGATCAGGAGTTCAAGACCAGCCTGGCCAACATGGTGAAACCTTGTCTCTACTAAAAATACAAAAAATTAGCTGGGCGTGGTGGTGAGCGCCTGTAATCTCAGCTACTTGGGAGGCTGTAGCAGGAGAATTGCTTGAACCCAGGTTGCAGAGGTTGCAGTGAGCCGAGATGTACCACTGCACTCTAGCCTGGGCAAGGGAGTGAGACTCTCTGTCTCATTAAAAAAAAAAAAAAAAAAATTTGCAGAGCAGCAGTCATATGACACTCCCACAGGAGATAATTCTTCATGATGTTGAATGAAAACAGTGTCAAAAAGTAAGCCAGTTTCAGGGACTTTTATAAGAAATCATGTCCCATGTTCATTGTTGTATTTTTTTAAGCTGGAGTTTTTTGTTTACTTGTTTTGTTTTTTGTTATTTTGTTATTTTTCTTTATTTATTTTTGATACAGGGTCTCCCAGGCTTGAGTCTCCCAGTCTCTGTCTCCCAGGCTTGAGTGCATTGGCATAATCACCGTGGCTCATTGTAGCCTCTTAACTCATGGGCTCAGGTGATCCTCCCAACTCAGCCTCTGGGTGGCTGGGACTACAAGCATGTGCCACCACACCTGGTGTTTCACTAGCTGGGACTACAAGCATTTGCCACCACACCTGTCTAGTTAAAACAATTTCATTTTGGGTAGAGACTGGGTTTCACTGTGTTGCCCAGGCTAGAGTGCAGTGGTACATCTTGGCTAACTGCAACCGCTGCCTCTTGGGCTCAAGCAGTCTGCCCACCTCATCCTCCCAAAATGCTGGGATTACAGGTGTGAGACACTGTATTCAGCCCTTACCTGTATTTTTTTTTTTTTCCCTCAGAAGATGCTCCTGAATTACCTGGGGTGTTGAATTAAAGTTTAAAACTAATGGTAATAGGTAACATATGGTACTCCTTAGTTTATAGAATTTGTTTGCATTAATATCCTGCCTATTCCTCACTGAATCCTATAAAGTGAATTTCACATTTAAGTCTATTTTACAATTGAGGAGACTCAGGCTTAATGAGGAAACTGGGGTTTAGGGAGACTCTGTGAACACAGCTTTTTTCTTCTTTAATGGCAGAGTCTTTCTCTGTCACCCTTGCTGGAGTGGCGTAATCATTGTGGCTCATTGTGGCCTTCAACTCATGGGCTCAGGTGATCCTCCCACCTCAGCCTCTGGGTAGCTGGGACTAAAAGTATGTGTCACCACATCTGGTGTTTCACTAGCTAGGACTACAGTGATCATAGTTCACGATAACCTCAAATTCCTGGGCCCAGGTATTCTCCTACCTCAGCCTTCTGTGTAGCTAGGACTACAGGCATGCACCACCATTGCTTGGCTAATTATTTTTATTTTTATTTATTTATTTTTGGGACAGAGTCTTGCTCTATTCCCCAGGCGCCCAGGCTGGAGTGCAGTGGCGCGATCTCGGCTCACTGCAACCTCCAACTCCCAGTTTCAAGTGATTCCCCTGCCTCAGCCTCCAGAGTAGCTGAGATTACAGGCATGTGGCACCACGCCCAGCTAAATTTTTGTATTGTTAATAGAGATGGGGTTTCACTGTGTTAGCCAGGAAGATCTTGATCTCCTGACCTTGTGATCCTTCGGCCTCAGCCTCCCAAAGTGCTGCAATTACAGGCGTGAACCACCGTGCCCGGCCTCTTATTTTTTTGAGAGACGTGGTCTTGTTAGGTTGCCCAGGCTGGTTTTGAACTCCTGGACTTAAGCAATTCTCTGGTCCTAGCCTCTTTTTAATATGCCCCCACAAATATGCCCCAGCCTCATATTTTCATAAATACTACTTGATAAATTCCACCTGATTTTTAGTATAGTCAGAAGCAACTGAGTAATCTCCTATTTTGATTAAATTTTGTTCCTTGTAGCTTAGAACTTGAGGTGAGATTCTCCAAGCATTTGCTGAGTTGATTGTCTAAGCCTGAAGTAAGGTAATGTTATACCTTGCTTTATGCTGTATTCAGAACATTCTTGGAACTATAACATTCACCTTAGAATGGAAATGTACAGATTGTTTATAAATGTTAGATTCCTGTCTAATTCTCTTTACTTTTTATGACTTTGTTGTAACTGTAACTTAACTAAGTATCCTCTTATAATATTTTGGTTTGATTCTGTTTTGATTATCTAAAAAATAGATTATTATGTAGGAACATGAAGACTTAAAAAGTGAATAAACAAGTTTTATATCTTTTCTGTTAGATGCTGGTTGTCTGTGCTCTTTAGTTTTTGTCTGGTTTTAAAAAACATGTAGGGCTGGGCACAGTGGCTCACATCTGTAATCCCAGCACTTTGGGAGGCCGAGGCAGGCAGATCATGAGGTCAGGAGTTTGAGACCAGTTTGGCTAACACAGTGAAACTCTGTCTCTACTGAAAATACAAAAAATTAGCCAGGTGTGGTGGTGCACACCTGTAATCCCAGCTATTCAGGAGGCTAAGGCAGGAGAATCGCATGAACCCTGGAGGCGGAGGTTGCAGTGAGTTGAGATCTCACCATTGCATTCCAGCCTGGGTAACAGTGGGAGATTCTGTCTCTAAAAAAAAAGAAAGAAAGAAAGAAAGAAAGAAAGAAGTGTAGAACCAGCATAACTAAGAAAGTAGCTTTTACTTTTCCAACTGAAATTCAGATTTTAATTCATTAAATTATAGGCAAAACATTTTTTTTTTTTTTGATGGAGTCTCTTTCTGTCACCAGGCTGGAATGCAGTGGCGTGATCTTGGCTCACTGCAACCTCTGCCTCCCGGGTTCATGCGATTCTTCAGCCTCAGCCTCCCGAGTAGCTGCGACTACAGGCACGCACCACCATGCCCAGCTAATTGTTGTATTTTTAGTAGATAGGGTTTCACTGTGTTAGGTGGGATGGTCTCAATCTCCTGATCTGCCTGCCTCAGGCTCCCAAAGTGCTGGGATAACAGGAGTGAGCCACCGCGCTCTGCCAGCAAAACATTTTTCATTCTTACCAGCTTTTTTAAAAAACAGCTTTTTTTCTTTAATAGATTGTGTACAGAACTCTAGAGATAAAGGAAATGGCGAAAATGAGAACAAGAAGAGTATATTTGTGTTATGAATAGTCATACAGATTAATAAAATATCTCCTGTCCCATAAATGAATTTGAAAAAAATGCTATTATTTTGGAACTACTGGTTTTTTTTTTTTTTTCAAGGGTACATGTGCAGGTTTGTTATATAGGTAAATTTATGTCATGGGGGTTTGTTGTACAGATTATTTCATCACCCAGGTGTTAAGCCTAGTACCCATTAGTTGTTTTTCCTGATTCTCTCCTTCTTCCCACCCTTTACCCTCTGAGACACTGCATTGTGTGTTGTTCCCCTCTCTGTATCCACATGTTCTCATCTTTTTTTTTTTGAGATGGAGTCTTTCTCCATTGCCCATGCTGGAGTACAGTGGCACGATCTTGGCTCACTGCAGCATCTGCCTCCCAGATTCCAGCGATTCTTCTGCCTCAGCCTCCTGAGCAGCTGGGGTTACAGGTGCACATGATTATGCTCAGCTGATTTTTGTATTTTTAGTAAAGACGGGGTTTTGCCATGTTGGCCAGGCTGGTCTCCAACTTCTGACCTCAGTTGATCCATCTGCCTCAGCCTCCCAAAGTGCTGGGATTACAGCTGTGAGCCACCTCACCCAGACTGTTCTCATCATTTAGCTCCCACTTATAAGTGAGAACATGCAATATTTTGCTTTCGGATTCTGTGTTAGTTTGAGGATAATGGCCTCCGGTTCCATCCATGTGGAACTACTATTCTAAAAATCTGGTTACTTGCAGGGTTTCATGAAACATAGTTTATCAGAAAACGTTGTTTAGCAGATTCTTGAAAGCAGCTGGTCTGAGAAGATACTCAGTTCTTGATTGAGAATAGCTTCTGCCTTGTTTGATTGCTGCAACTGGAAAATATTTGGATTAAGATTAGGAGCTATAATATGTGCTATTCAAGCATGATAGATATCTGCTGACTTTTATTTTGGAGACAGGGTCTCCCTCTGTTGTCCAGGCTGGAGTGCAGTGGTGTGATACCAGCTCACTGCAGCCTCTGCATCCTGGGCTGCGATCCTCCCACCTCAGCCTTCTTAGTAGCTGGGACTACAGGCGTGCACCACTGTGTCCAGCTAACTATTGTACTTTTTAGTAGAGATGGGGTGTATTAGTTTGTTTTCACATTGCTGATAAAGACATACTCAAAACTGGAAACAAAAAGAGGTTTAATTGGACTTAGAGTTCCACATGGCTGGGGAGGCCTCAGAATCACGGCAGGAGGTGAAGGGCACCTATTACATGGTGGCGGCAAGAGAAAAATGAGGAAGAAGCAAAGGTGGAAACCCGATAAACCCACCCCAGGATCTCATGAGACTATTCACTATCACGAGGAGAATAGCATGGGAAAGACCAGCCCCATGATTCAGTTACCTCCCCCTGGGTCTCTTCCACAACATGTGAGAATTCTGGGAGACACAATTCAAGTTGAGATTTCTGTGGGATACAGCTAAACCATATCATTCTGCCCCTGGTCCCTCCACATCTCAGTCCCTCAAATTTCAAAACCAATCATGCCTTCCCAACAGTTCCCCAAAACATTAACTCATTTCAACATTAACCCAGAAGTCTACAGTCCAAATTCTCATTTGAGACAAGGCAAGTCCCTTCTGCCTATGAGCCTGTAAAATTACTTCCTAGATACAATGGGTGTACAGATATTGGGTAAATACAGCCGTTCCAAATGGGAGAAATTGGCCAAAACAAAGAGGTTACAGGGTCCATGCAAGTCCAGAATCCAGCGGGGCAGTCAAATTTTAAAGCTCCAAAATGATCTGTGACTCCAGTTCTCATATCCAGGTTACACTGATGCAAGAGGTGGGTTCCCATGGTCTTTGGCATTTCTGCCCCTGTGACTTCTTTGCAGGATACAGCCTTCTTCCTGGCTGCTTTCATGGGCTGGCCTTGAGTGTCTGCAGCTTTTCTAGGTGCACAGTGCAAGCTTTCAGTGGATCTACCATTCTAGAGTCTGGAAGACAGTGGCCCTCTTCTCACAGCTCCACTGGGACTCACAATAGGGACTCTGTGTTGGGGCTCTGACCGACGTTTCCCTCCTGCACTGCCCTAGCAGAGGTTCTCCATGAGGGCTCCAACCCTGCAGCAAACTTTTGCCCAGGCATCCAGGTGTTTCCATACATATTCTGAAATCTAGGCGGAGGTTCCTAAACCTCAGTTCTTGACTTAGGTGCACCTGTGTGCTCAGCACCACGTGGAAGCTACCAAGGCTTGGGGCTTTTTTCTCCTGGGTCTCCAGGCCTGTGATGGTAGGGGCTGCTGGGAAGGTCTCTGACATGGCCCAGAGACATTGTCCCCATGGTCTTGAGGATTAAAATTAGGCTCCTTGGCTATTTACACAAATTTCTGCAGCCAGCTTGAATTTCTTTACAGAAAAAGGGTTTTTCTTTTCTGTTGCATCGTCAGGCTACAAATTTTCCAAACTTTCACGCTCTGCTTCCCTTTTTTTTTTTTTTTTTTTTGAGACAGAGTCTTGCTTTGTTGCCCAGGCTGGAATGCAGTGGCACAGTCTTGGCTCACTACAACCTCTGCCTCAGGGTTAAAGTGATTCTCCTGCTTTAGCCTCTGAGTAGCTTGGATGGGATCTCAGCCACAGTAGCTGGGATTAGCCACCATGCCTGGCTAATTTTTGTATTTTTAGTAGAGACGGGGTTTCACCATGTTGGCCAGGCTGGTCTCGAAACTGCTGATTTCAAGCTGTCTGCCCACCTTGGCCTCCCAAAGTGCTGTGACTACAGGCATGAGCCACCACGCCTGGCCGCTCTGCTTCCCTTTTAAAACATGCTTTTAAAACACCCAAGTCACCTTTTGAATGCTTTACTGCTTAGAAATTTCTTTCTCCAGATACCCTAAATCGTCTTTCTCAGGTTCAAAGTTCCACAAATATATAGGGAAGCTGCCAGTCTCTTTGCTAAAACTTAACAAGTGTCACCATTGCTACAGTTCCCAACAAGTTCCTCATTTCCATCTGAGACCACCTCAGCCTGGACCTCATTGTTCATATCACTATCAGCATTTTTGTAAAAGCCATTCAAGAAGTCTCTAGGAGGTTCAGGAGGTTCTAAACTTTCTCACATTTTCTTGTCTTCTGAGCCCTCCAAACTGTTCCAAACTCTACTTGTTATACAGTTCCAAAGTCACTTCCACATTTCCAAGGGTCTTTTCAGCAACGCCCCACTCTACTGGTACCAATTTACTGTATTAGTTTGTTTTCACGCTGCTAATAAAGACATATCCGAAACGGGGAACAAAAAAAGGTTTAATTGGACTTACAGTTCCACTTGGCTGGGGAGGCCTCAGAATCATGGCAGGAGGCAAAAGGCACTTCTTACATGGTGGGGACAAGAGAAAAATGAGAAAAGTATAAACAGAAACCTCTGATAAACCTGGCAGATCTTGTGAGACTTACTATCACAAGAATAGCACAGGAAAGACCAGCCCCCATGATTTGATTACCTCCCCCTGGGTCACTCCTGCAACACATGGGAATTCAGGGAGATAAAATTCAAATTAATATTTTGGTGTAGACACTGCCAACCCATACCATGGGGTTTCTCCATGTTGCCCAGCTGGTCTTGAACTCCTGGACTTAAGTGATCTACCTGCCTCAGCCTCTCAAAATGTTGGGATTACAGGCTTGAGCCACCGTACTTGGCCTCTGCTGACCTTTTAAATCTTTTGCAAGTGACAATTTGTTGTTAGGAACCACTGGTAATTGATGAATTGCTGGATAAGTATTTCTTCCTTCTACATCTGATAATAAATCCGCTGATTTCCATTTTCATGTTAATGCCTCTATTGTTAACATATAATTAGTTATGTCTTCCCTCACACACATCCTTTATTTTCTGTATTTTTCCTATTTCCTAAACTTCTAGTTGTCAGGGACCAGGGTAAAAAATAGTTTTTTTGTTGTTGTTGTTTGTTTTTTGAGACAGTCTCTCTCTGTTGCCCAGGCTGGAGTGCAGTGGCACGATCTCAGCTTACTGCAACCTCTGCCTTCCAGTTTCAAGAGATTCTCCTGTGTCAGCCTCTTGAGTAGCTGGGATTACAGGTATGCACCACTATGCCCAGCGAATTTTTTTTGTATTTTTAATAGAGACAGGGTTTCACCATGCTGGCCAGGCTGGTCTCAAACGCCAGACCTCAGATGATCTGCCCGCCTTGGCCTCCCGAAGTGCTGGGATTACAGGCATGAGCCACTGTGCCCAGCCAAAAAATAGATTATTAATGATTATTTTGTAAAGATTGTTTTGATAAGTGTGAAACTTGTTTTGCTTAACACATTTGGAAACATAAAATGGGAATATGGGAATAATTTAATAAATGATCACCATCTTGTTTTGTAAATTACTTTTTAATACTCTGTTTTCTTTCTTTTTCTTTTTTACTCTTTCTCATTTTGTGGTGGGGTACTTACCTTAGCAATAAACACATGTTGTCTTAGGTGCTGCATTGGATGACAGGATACATGGATATAATATTAGAGTAGAGAATGCTTTAGAATTCTGCATTCCAAGAAGCATACTAAAGCCTCTGTTTCGAGTGCTTAAACAGCAGTGATCTGATCTCTAAGAAAGTCTGAATATTAACATGCAAATGAATAAATCAGGATTTAGAGACCTCTACTTTCTCAACCCCTCTACACTCTAATTCAGCTCTCTTCATCATGCATCCATAACACATACCTTGCAAACCCTCAACCCAACCCTAGAACCTTTTAAATGTGTGCCATTTCAGTGTCTGCATTCAGACTGTCCATACTTAGTAAAGAAAAATCATATCTTTGGAGATTCACACCACTAAAAATGCATGGTCTCCAATCTAAAAAATGTTTTTTCTCTACTTACTGTTCAGTTTCTTTTCTCTCATTCTTCATTGTAACTATATCAAGCCTCTTAGTAACTCTTCCTTATTCCTGCTCTTCAGTAAATGACCTTGCTGTCTGTTTTCCAGAAATGTAAAAACATATTGACATCTTTTTCTCCTTTCTTTCTAGTACCATGTGAGAAGTGACCCATCTTTATGTGTAAGGCTTCTGCATCTGGATCCTATTCTTTGTCCTTCCTCTTCCCTTAGGTCTTTCTTCTGTTGAGTCCTGATTTTTTTTGTTCCTTTGGTTTATTTTTTCTTTTTTGAAATGGAGTCTCACTCTGTTTCCCAGGTGGAGTGTTGTGGCATGATCTCAGCTCACTGCAACCTCCACCTCCCAGGTTCAGGCAATTCTCCTGCCTCAGCCTCCCGAGTAGTTGGGACTGTAGGCGGGTGCCACCATGCCCAGCTAATTTTTGTATTTTTAGTAGAGATGGGGTTTTACCATATTGGCCAGGCTGGTCTTGAACTCCTGACCTCGTCATCTGCCCGCCTTGACCTCCCAAAGTGCTGGGATTATAGGTGTGAGCCACCGCGCCCAGCCTGTTTTATTTTTTCATAAGTTATTGGGGAACAGGTGATATTTGGTTGCATGAGTAAGTTCTTTAGTGGTGATTTGTGATATTTTGGTGCACCCATCATCTGAGCAGTATACACTGCATTGTATTTGTAGTCTTATCCTTTGCCCTTCTTGCACTCTTCCCCTCAAGTCCCCAAAGTCCACTGTATCATTTTCACACCTTTGCATCCCCATAGCTTAACTCCTACATATCTGTAAGAAAATACGATATTTGGTTTTCCATTCTTGAGTTACTTCACTTAGAATAATAGTCTCCATTCTCATCCAGGTTACTGCAAATGCTGTTAATTCATTCCTTTTTATGTCTGCATAGTATTCCACTATAGACAGACTGACATGTAGGGTTTGGTGTGCACACACACACACGCATACACACAGTTTCTTCACTCATTGACTGATGGGCATTTAGGTTGGTTCCACGATTTTGCAGTTGTGAATTGTGCTGTTTTATTGTGTGTACAAGTATCTTTTTCGAATAATGAGTTCTTTTCTTCTGGGTAGATATCCAGTAGTGGAATTACTGAATGGTAGTTCTACTTTTAGTTTTTTAAGGAATCTCCACACTATTTTCCATAGTGGCTGTACTAGTTTATATTCCCACTAACAGTGTAGACATGTTCTGTGTTCACCACATCCACACCAACATCTACTGTTTTTTGATTTTTTTATTGTGGCCATTCTTGCAGAAGTAAGTTGGTATCGCATTATGATTTTGATTTGCATTTCCCTGATCATTAGTGATGTTGAACAGTTTTTCTTTTTTCTTTTTTGAGACAGAGTCTCACATTGTTGCCCGGGCTGGAGTGGAATGGTGTGATCTTGGCTCACTGTAACTTCCACCTTCTGGGTTCAAGCGATTGTCCTGCCTCAACCTCCCCAGTAGCTGGGATTACAAGTGCCCACCACCACACCCAGCTAATTTTTTGAATTTTTAGTAGAGATGGGATTTCACTGTGTGGGTTAGGCTGGTCTCAAACTCCTGACCTCGTGATCCACCCACCTCTGCCTCCCCACGTGCTGGGATTACAGGTGTGAGCCACTGCACCCGGCCACATTTTTTCGTATATTTGTTGACCATTTGTAGATCTTCTTTTGAGAATTGTCCTTAGCCAACGTTTTGATGCAATTGTTTTTTTCTTACCGATTTGAGTTCATTGTAGATTCTGGGTATTAGTCCTTTGTTAGATGTGTAGATGAAGATTTTCTCCCACTCTGTGAGTTGTCTATTTACTCTGCTGACTGTTCTTTTGCCATGCGAAAGCTCTTTAATTAGGTCCCAGCAATTTATCTTTATTTTTATTGCATCTGCTTTTGGGTTCTTGGCCATGAAATCCTTGCGTAAGCCAATGTCTAGAAGGGTTTTTCCAATGTTATCTTCTAGAATTTTTATAGTTTGAGATCTTATGTTTAAGTCCTTAATCCATCTTGAGTTGACTTTTGTATAAGGTGATGGATGAGGATCCCGTTTCATTCTCCTACATGTGGCTAGCCAGTGATCCCAGTACCATTTGTTGAAAAGGGTGTCCTTTCCCTACTGTATGTTTTTGTTTGCTTTGTTGAAGATTAGATTAGTAAGTATTTGGATTTATTTCTGAGTTCTCTATTCTGATCCATTGTCTATGTGCCTATTTTTAATGCCAGTACCATGCTGTTTTGGTGACTATGGCCTTATAGTATAGTTTGAAATCAGGTAGTGTGATGCCTTCAGATTTGTTCTTCTTGCTTAGTCTTGCTTTGGCTATGCTTGCTTTTGGTTCCATATGAATTTTAGAACTGTTTTTTCTAATTCTGTGAAGAAAGATGGTGGTATTTGTTGGGGATTGCGTTGGACTTGTAGATCGCTTTTGGCAGTATATTCACTTTCACAACATTGATTCTATCCACCCATGAGCATGGGATATGTTTCCATTTGTTTGTGTCATCTATTCCTTCTTTCAGCAGTGTTTCGTAGTTTTCTTTGTAGGTCTTTCAACTCCTTGGTTAGGTACATTCCTAAGTTTGTGAGGTTTTTTTGGTTTTTGTTTTTTGTTTTGGTAGCTGTCGTAAAAGGGGTTGAGTTATTGATTTGATTCTTCACTTAGTTGCTCTTGGTATATAGAAGAGCTACTGATTTATGTAAATTAACCTTGTATTGAGAAACTTTGCTGAACTCTTTCATCAGTTCTAGGAGCTTTCTGGAGGAGTCTTTTTTTTTTTTTTTTTAATTGAATGCTATCCAGTCTGGAGGAGTCTTTAGGGTTTTCAAGGTAAACGATCATATCAGCAAACAGTGACAGTCTGACTTCCTCTTTACTATCGATTTGGATGCCCTTTTTTTCTTTCTTTTGTCTGATTGCTCTGGCTAGGACTTCCAGTACTATGTTGAAGAGGAGTGGTGAGAGTGGGCATTCTTGTCTTGTTCCACTTCTCAGAAGAAATGCTTTCAACTTTTCCCCATTCAGTATTACGCTGGCTGTGGGTTTATTATTGCATTAAGGTATTTCCTTAATGGCTTTTATTGCATTAAGGTATTTCCCTTGTATGCCACTTTTGCAGAGAGTTTTAATCATAAAGGATGCTCGATTTTGTCGAATGCTTTTTCTGCATCTATTGAGATGATCATATGATTTTTGTTTTTAATTCTGTTTATGTGGTGTATCACATTTATCAACTTGGATGTGTTAAACCATCCCTGCATCCCTAGTATGAAACCCGCTTGATCATGGTGGATCATCTTTTTGATGTGTTGTTGGATTTGGTTAGCTAGTGTTTTGTTAAGGATTTTAGTCTATGTTCATCGAGAATATTGGTCTGTAGTTTTCTTTTTTGGTTGTGTCCTTTCCTGGTTTTGGTATTAGGGTGATGCTAGCTTCATAAAATCAATTAGAGAGGGTTCCTTCTTTCTCTATCTTGTGAAATAGTGCAGAAGGATTGGTACCAACTCCTCTGACTCTGAATGTCTGATAGAATTCTGCTGTGAATCCATCTGTCCCTGGACTTTTTATTGTTGGTAATTTCTTCTTTTCCTTTTTTTTTTTTTTGAGATGGAGTCTGGCTCTGTCGCTTAGGCTGGAGTGCAATGGTGTGATCTTGGCTCACTGCAACCTCCGCCTCCTGGGTTCAAGCAATTCTCCTGCCTCAGCTTCCCAAGTAGCTGGAACTACAGGCATGTGCCACCACACCCAGCTAATTTTTTATATTTTTAGGAGAGATGGGGTTTCACCATGTTAGCCAGAATGGTCTCCATCTCCTGAACTCATGATCCGCCCGCCTCAGCCTCCCAAAGTGCTGGGATTACAGGCGTAAGCCTGTTTGTTGGTAATTTCTTAATTACCACTTCAATCTCGCCTCTTGTTATTGGTCTGTTCAGGGTATCTAATTCTTCCTGATTTTTTTCTTCTTGGTCATGAAATCCTTGACCAAGCATCGCGAGGAGGTTTGTATTTTTCCAAGAATTTCCAAGAATTTATCCATCTCCTCTAGGTTTTCTAGTTTATGTGTGTAAAGGTGTTTATAGTGGCCTTGAGTGATCTTTTTGTATTTTAGTTGTGTCAGTTGTAATATCTCCTATTTCATTTCTTAGTGAGGTTATTTGGATTTTCTCTCTTGGTTAATCTTGCTAATAGTCTATCAATTTTGTTTAGCTTTTCAAAGAACCAGGTTTTTGTTGTGTTTATCTTTTTGTATTGTGTTTTTTTGTTTGTTTCATTTTCACTTAGTTCTGCTGCTATCTTGGTTGTTTTGTTTATTCTGCTGGGTTTGAGTTTGGTTTGTTATTGTTTCTCTAGTTCCTCGAGGTATGACCTTAGATTGTCTGTCTGCTCTTTCGATGTAGGCGTTTAGGGCTATGAACTTTTAGCACTGCCTTGGCTGCAATCCCAGAGGTTGTGTCATTATTGTCATTCCGTTCAAAGAATTTTTAAATTTCCATCTTGATTTTGTTTTTGACCCAATGCTCATTCAGGAACAGGTTATTTAATTTTCATCTATTTGCATGGTTTTGAAGGTTCCTTTTGGAGTTGATTTTCAGTTTTACTCCATTGTGGTCAGAGAGTGCTTGATATAATTTCAATTTTCTTAAATGTATTGAGGCTCATTTTGTGCCCTATCTTGGAGAAAGTTCCATGTTCTGTTGAATAGAATGTGTTTTTTGTGGTTGTTGGATGGAATATTCTGTATATATCTGTTAAGTCCATTTGTTCCAAGGTGTAGTTTAAATCCATTGTTTCTTTGTTGACTTTCTGTCTTGATGACCTGTCTAATGCTGTCAGTGCAGTATTGAAGTCTCCCAGTATTATTGGGTTGCTGTCTAATTTCATAGGTCCATTAGTGATTGTTTTATAAATTTGGGAGCTCCAGTGTTAGGTGCATATATGTTTAGGATTGTGGTATTTTCCTGTTGGACAAGGCCTTGTACCATTATATAACGTCCCTCTTTGTCTCTTTTAACCACTGTTGCTTTAAAATTTATTTTGTCTGATATAAGAATAACTACCCCTGCTTGCTTTTGGTGTCCATTTGCATGAAATGCCCCTTTCCACCCCTTTTACTTTAAGTTTATGTTAGTCCTTATGTGTTAGGTGAGTCTCCTGAAGGCCCCAGATAGTTGGTTGGTGAGTTCTTATCCAGTCTGAGGTTCTGTATCTTCTAAGTGGAGCATTAAGCTGTTTACATTCAATGTTTATATTGAAATGTGAGGTACCTTTACATTCATCATGCTCTTTGTTGCCTGTGTACTTTGGTATTTTTGTTTATTTGTTTTATGCTTTGTCTTTTTAACTTGTATTTTTCTTTTTTAGGTCCTGTGTGATTTATTCTTTAAAGGGGTTTTGTTTTGATGTGTTTCAAGGATTTGTTTCAAGATTTAGAGCTCCTTTTAGCAGTTCTTGTAATGGTGGCTTGGTAATTGTGAATTCTCTCAGCATTTGTTTGTCTGAAAACGACTGTAGCTTTCCTTCATATATGATGCTCAGTTTCAGTGGATACAAAATTCTTGGCTGATAATTGTTTTGTTGGAGGAGGCTGAAGATAGGCCCCCAATCCCTTCTAGCTTGTATGGTTTCTGCTGAGAAATCTGCTGTTAATCTGATAGGTTTTCCTTTATAGGTCACCTGGTGCTTCTGTCTCACAGCTCTTAAGATTCTTTCCTTCATAATTTTGGATGACCTGATGACAGTGTGCCTAGGTGAAGATCTTTATGCGGTGACTTTCCCAGGTTTTCTTTGTGCTTCTTGTATTTGAATGTCTAGGTCTCCAGCAAGGCCAGGGATGTTTTCCTCAATTATTCCCCCATATATGATTTCCAAGCTTTTAGAAGTCTCTTCTTTCTCAGGAACACTGATTATTCTTAGGTTTGTCATTTAACATAATACCAGACTTCTTGGGGGCTTTATTAATATTTTCTTATTCTTTTTTCTTTGTCTTTGTTGGGTTGGGTTAATTCAAAGACCTTGTCTTCGAGCTGGTAGTTGAAAATACACATGATTTTAAATATCTAGTGATAAAAGATTGTTAAAAATAGTATATCCATATGATCAAATATCATGCAGTCATTAAAAAATTACGACAAGGCTGGGCACGGTGGCTCATGCCTGCAATCCCAGCACTTCGGCATGATGCTGAGGTGGGTGGATCACCTGAGGTCAGAAGTTCAAGACCAGCCTAACTAACATGGCGAAACCCCGTCTCTACTAAAAATACAAAAATTAGCCGAGTGTGGTAGCACGTGCTGGTGGTGCGTGCTTGTAATCCCAGCTACTCGGGAGGCTGAAGCAGGAGAATCACTAGAACCCAGGAGGCGGAGGCTGCAGTGAGTCAAGGTTGTGCCAGAGTTCAGCTAGAGAATTCCTTCTCCCTGTGGAGTTTACCCCCCTGCTCCTCTGGCCACCCTCCCAGTGGATCCCCACAGTGCCAGGCAAGAATGGGCTGCCTGGGACCCAGTGAGCTCCCAGGGCCTTTCTGCTCCTTCCTCTACCCCTGCATTGCGCTTGGCTTTGTAAGTGGAAGTCTGAAACTTCTCCCACAAACAGACCTTCAGCTTCTCCAGTGGGGGTGTGTGCTCAGAGAGGAGGGTTTCCCTTTCTCACTTCTGCAGTTGGGGCACTCACAGTATTTGGGATGTCTCCTGGGTCCTGCAGGAGCAGTTCATTTCCTTCAGAGGGTCTGTGGATCCTCTTGGGATTGCTGGTTTGTTCTTGCAATGGATCTGGAGCTAAAATTCACAGTGTAAGCCTCCACATGTGGCTCTGTCCAGAGGTGCAATCTAGTCCTCCCTCCTGTCTGCTATGATCCTCTAGTTCCTCTCCTGATTTAAAAAAAAAAAAAAAATTTATTATGGAGAAATGTCAGGCCCTTACACAAAGTTAGAGAATAGTGTAATGAACCCTTATGTACCCATTACCCAGCCTCAACAATTAGCAATTCAAAGCCTGTCTTGTTTCATGTATCTCTCATTCAGTCATTACTCAATTTTGTTTTGAAACAAGTCACAGGCATCATATTATTTTATTTTGATTTGATGTTGCTTTTTTTCTTTTCTTCTTTCTTTCTCTCTCTCTCTCTCTCTCGCTCTTTCTTTCTTCTTTTTTTTTTGAGATGGAGTTTTGCTCTTGTTGCCCAGGCTGGAGTGCAGTGGCACGATCTTGGCTCACTACAACCTCCGTCCCCCAGGTTCAAGCAGTTCTCCTGCCTCAGCGTCCCGAGTAGCTGGGATTACAGGCATGCACCACCATGCCCAGCTAATTTTGTATTTTTAGTAGAGACGGGGTTTTGCCATGTTGGACAGGCTGGTTTCGAACTCCTGACCTCAAGTGATCCACCCACCTTGGCCTCCCAGAGTGCTGGGATTACAGGCATGAGCCACCACGCCCGGCCTCTTTTTTTTTTTTTTTTTTTGAGATGCAGTCACGTTCTGTCACCCAAACTGGAGTGCAGTGGTGCGATCTTGACTCACTGCAACCTCCGTCTCCCTGGTTCAAACAGTTCTGCCTCAGCCTCCCGAGTAGCTGGGAGTACAGGCGCATGCCACCACGCCCAGCTAATATTTTTGTATTTTTAGTAGAGATGGGATTTCACTATGTTGGTTAGGCTGATTGAACTCCTGATCTTGTGATCCACCCACCTCAGCCTCCCCAAGTGCTGGGATTACAGGTGTGAGCCACCGTGCCTGGCTGATGTAGCTTTTTCATTGTGTATTTTCTTTTTGTTGAGATGTGGTCTTGCTATGTTGCTCAGGCTGGTCTTGAACTCCTGGCCTCAAGCAGTCCTCCTTCCTCAGCCTCCCAAAGTCTTGGGAATTCAGGCGTGAGTCTCCACACCCAGCCTCATTGTGTATTTCTGAAATACTTTAAAAAAAACCATAATACTATTATCACTTTTTAAAATAAGCGGTTATTTAATATTATCATCTGTCCAGCCAGTGTTAATTTCCCCAGTTTGTTCATTGGTTTATTTTACAGTTTGTTTGAATCTAGATCTAAATTAAGTCTATAAATTGCAGTTGGTTGATACGTCACTTGTCTCACTTAATCCATAGGTTCCACTTTCTCTTTTTCTTCCTTTGGTATTTATTGAAGAAACTGCGTCATTTGTTTTATAGGACTTTTGACAGTCTAGGTTTTGCTGATGGCATCCTCATGGTGTCTTTAACATACAGTTGGTCCTCTGTATCTCTGGGTTCTGCATCTGTGAATTCAATCTCGGATTGAAAATATTAGAAAAAATATGTCTGTACTGAATATGTACAGACTTTTTTCTTGTCATTCACTAATACATTATAACAACTATTTACATAATATTTACATTGTATTATATGTAATCCAGAGATTATATTATAGGAGAAAATATGCATAGGTTATATGTAAATACTACACCATATTTTATCAAGGACTTGAGCAACCTCAAATACCAAAATCCTAGAGGTCCTGGAACCATTGCCCCATGGATACTGAGGGGCAATGGTATACTGTATTCCTCTGCCCTCTATATGTCTTGCAAATTGATAGTTGGAGCCAGAGGCTTGATCCATCTTTGATTTTTGTGCCAAGAATACTTTATAGGTGGTAGTTGTTATTTCATCACTACACCAATTATAGGTATATAGATATGTAACTATAATCATATCCATGGTCTGGTTGTCTTTTTGTTGTTTTACTAGCCTTTGGTTATTTCTTCATTTCTCCTGTGGTCTTTTTCTCCACCATTAGGATTTCTGTCTTTGTCTTCTTTGTTTCTTTTTCTTTCTTTCTTTCTTTTTTTTTTTTTTTTGAGCTGGAGTTTTGCTTTGTCACCAGGGCTGGAGTACAGTGCCATAATCTCAGCTCACTGCAACTTCAGCCTCCTGGGTTCCAGCATTTCTTCTGCCTCAGCCTCCCAAGTAGCTGGAATTATGGGCACGTGCCACCACGCCTGGCTAATTTTTGTATTTTTAATAGAGATGGAGTTTCGCCACTGTTGGTCAGGCTGGTCTTGAACTCCTGACCTCAGGTAATCCACCCACCTCAGCTTCCCAAAGTGCTGAGATTACAGGTGTAAGCCACCAAGCCCAGCCAGGATTTCTTTTCTTTCTTTTTTTTTTTTTTAATTTGTAAGGCATCATACCTAGACCATCAGGATTCAAGTATCTAATTTGGCTAGGAAAAAAAAAAAAAGAAAAACTGCTTTTCAATATTTTCATCTACTTTTTTTTTAAGATGGGGTTTCACCATGATGGCCAGGCTGGTCTTGAACTCCTGACCTCAGGTGATCCACCCACCTCGGCCTCCCAAAGTGCTAGGATTACAGGCGTGAGCCACCAAGCCCGGCCTCATCTACTTTTAAAATATTTGTTTATGATACCATCTCTACTTTATCTCTGCTCATTTGCATATTATTTCTGCCCTGTGAAATCATTTTACTGAAACCATTCTCATTCAAGGTTATTAATGAGCTCCTTGCTGAATACAACAGACTCATCCAGCCTTACTTTCCTTGAGAGTTGGACAACTTGGGATACTGTTGATTGCTTCCTGGAAATACTCTCTTGGCTTTTGAGACATACTCTCTCCTCTTTTTCTTTTACCTCTTGAACTGTTACTTTCAGCCTCAGTTGTAGACTGTTTTAAATATTCGTGTTGCTCTGCACAGTCTCCATGGGTAATCTTATCCACTGCTGTGGCTTCAGTAAACATTTATACATAAAAAGTAGCAAACCATTTTTTTTTTTTTTGGTTAGTTTGGTTCTCTTCAGAACTAACTTGTTTGTTACAGCTTTCTACTGGAAATTTCACAGGCATCTTACAAACAAGATATCTATAATGGAGTTAATCATACTTTCTTCATCCCTTACACATTCTAGTTTGCTGTTCAACTGCTAAACTTCATTCTTTTGTTTTGTTTTGTTTTTTTGAGACGGAGTCTGGCTCTGTTGCCCAGGTTGGAGTGCAGTGGTGCCATCTCATCTCAACTGCAGCTTCCTTCTCCCAGGTTCAAGCAATTCTCCTGCCTCAGCCTCTCAAGTAGCTGGGATTACAGGCAGCCACCACCACGCCCAGGTAATTTTTTGTATTTTTAGTAGAGATGAGTTTTCACCGTGTTGGCCAGGCTGGTCTCAAACTCCTGACCTCAGGTGATCCACCTGTCTAAGCCTCTCAGAGTCCTTGAGTTATAGGCGTGAGCCACTGCGCCCAGCCTCAACTTAGTTGTAAGCCGGAAATGACTTGATTCCTTGACGGACTTTCTTCCTTTCTGGCTGTCCACATTGAGTCCCTAGTCCTGTAAGATTTACCCAGTCAACAACTTAAATGCATCTAATTATCTTTATTTACACCTGTAATCCTAGTGTAGACCTCTATTATCTGTCACCTTCATTACTGCAAGCCTCCTTTCTGGTCTATTCTTTACTATGTAAGTGAGAATGATTTTTTTTCTAAAAAATTTATCTAATGTGGCTCCCCATTGGCCCTGGGATAAATTATAAAGACCTGAGCTTATTTTATGGCCTGCTTGCCTGCTCAGTTTCATCCTAGTCATCACCCACAGGTGGCAATACTTGTCACATTAGTTACGCTGCTTTAATTGCTGCCTTGGCTGACCTTCCAGTAGACTTTAACTTCTTGAATGTAAGGACCAAGTCTGGCGGGGTGCGGTGGCTGACGCCTGTAATCCCAGCACTTTAGAAGGCTGAGGCGGGTGGATCACTTGAAGGCAGGAGTTCGAGACCACCCTGGCCAGCATGATGAAACCTTGTCTCTACTAAAAGTACAAAAAGTAGTCTGGCATGGTGGTGGACAACTGTAATCCCAGCTACTTGGGAGGCTAAGGCAGAAGAATTGCTTGAAGCCAGGAGGTGGAGGTTACAGTGAGCTGAGATTGTGCCACTGCACTCCAGCCTGGGCAACAAGAGCGAAACTCCATCTCAAAAAAAAAAAAAAAAAAGACCAAGTCTTTTTCCCCATTAAACATGGTATTTAAGGTAATACCTAGCACATAATATAAATTAACTGTCCTTAATATGTTTGTTGAATTAATAAATTAATTTGTTCAGTACACCAATATATTTAATGATTTGTGTTTTATCATTATTACATAATCCTACAGTTCCATTACTGTCATTATTCTTTTATTTTTATTTCTTAAGAGACAGGGTTTCTCTCTGGCGCCCAGCCTGGAGTGCATTGCCATTGTCATGGTTCACTGCAGCCTTGACCTTCTGGGCTCAAGTGATCCTCCTGCCTCTACCTCCTGAGTAGCTGGGACTGCCGGTGTGTGCCATGATTCCCGGCTAATTTATTTTACTTCTTGTAGAGATGGAGTCTTGCTGTGTTTCCCAGGGTTGTCTCAAGCTTCTGACCTCAAGCAATCCTCCCACCTCAGCCTCCCGAAGTGCTGGGATTACAGACATGAGCCACCATGCATGGCACTGTCATTATTCTTGTACATTGATTTGCTTTTCTGGCTAGCAGAGGTCTGTTTATAATTAAATTGGACTCTGTAATATATATAATAAAGTTTTTCTGATTACAGCAGGGATTTTTGCTATACCTCTTTTTCACTCTATAAATTAGATTTACTCTTTGTTAGTGGATTATTGTACCAGAGAGGAAAAACCTGTAGACAGTTCAGGTACCATCAGGAATCTTCACCATATGAACTGTCTACACCATGATGCCATGACCTTTTTCAGAATATATGAGTCCCTAGATACTTTGGCTTGTGGACAGTTAAGACTTAGAAAAGTGAGGCTTGGGCCAGGCACGGTGGCTCACGCTTGTAATCCTAGGACTCTTGAGAGGCCGAAGCAGGAGGATTGCTTGAGTTCAGAAATTTGAGACCAACCTGGGCAACATAGCAAAACCCTGTCTCTACAAAAAATACAAAAAAAAAAAAAAAGAAAAAATTTAGCTGGGGTTGGTGGCACATGCCTGTAGTCCCAGCTACTCAGGAGGCTGAGGTGGGGGGATTACCTGAGCCCAGCAGGTTGAGGCTGCAGTGAACCATGATTGTGCTGCCACTGTACACCTGCCTGGATGACAGAATAAGACCCTGTCTCAAAAAAGAAAAAATATGAAGAAAAGTGAGGCTTGAATAATTGGGAGTTGTTGAGTACCAAAGAAGTATGGTTTACTGGGTTGTCTGTTGTATTTGGTTCTAATTCCACTATTTCTTACTGACACCAATCATCTTTCTCAGAATTTAGATGGAATGACAGTGATGGCTTTCAGCTATCATTTGTAGTTAGCTGGGCTCCAGGTCAGAAGACTCATTAAGGATTTTAAGATACATTCCTGCTTATATTTATTAGAATTGTTCTTCAGATAAGGATCTCTAATGAAATAGCAGTTGCCGGAGTGAGCACCTGAGCTGTCAGTTTTTCACGCAGGGCTCAAGTTTGTTTTTTGTTTGTTTTTGAGATGGAGTCTCCCTCTGTTGCTCAGGCTGGAGTGCAGTGGCACAATCTTGGCTCACTGCAACCTCTGCCTCCCAGGCGCAAGTGATTTCCATCTAATTTTTGTATTTTTAGTAGAGGCGGGGTTTCACCATGTTGGCCAAGCTGGTCTTGAACTCCTGACCTCAAGTGATCCACCCGTCTCAGTCTCCCAGAGTGCTAGGATTACAGGCATGAGCCACTGGGCCTGGCCTCAGGGCTCATATTTGAAACCCCAAGGTATGAGGTTTTTTTTCCTTTAAAAGAAATTGGGTCTTGCTTTGTCACCTAGGCTGGAGTATAGTGGTATGATCGTACTTTACTGTAACCTTGGACTCCTGGGTGGCAAGCATTCCTCCTGCCTCAGCTTCTCAAGTAAGCATGCACCACCACACCTACCTAATTTTTAAAATTTTCTGTAGAGACGGGGTCTCCTATGTTTCCCAGGCTGCTCTTGAACTCCTGGGCTCAAGTGATCCTCCTGCCTTAGCCTCCCAAAGTGCTGGGAATACATGTGTGAACCACCACACCCAGCCTCTCATTTTTCTTCCTTCACTGGCTTATTCACCACTGTATTCCCAGTGCCTGGAACAGTGACTGGCATGACATTTAAAAGGTACTCAGGAAATGGTCCTTAACTCTTCTGTGCATGATAGGTTTCTAGATTGGTTGTCCCATAGGCTCTTGATTATATGTTAATTTCATTTCATTTGGAGGATGATTTTTTATTGCTTTGAATTGCCTCTTCCAGTTGAATTTTATATAAACACCAGTAGCCTCTATTTTAAATAAGACTATCTCAAATACGTTTCCACTTAGGTGCATTGGTTAAGACAGCATAAGATTCCAGCACTTTGGGAGGCCGAGGCAGGAGGATTTCATTAGCACAGGAGTTTGAGACCAGGAATGTAGGGACACCTGTCTGTACAAAAATATTTTTAAAAATTAGCTAGGCATGGTGGTGTGTGCCTGTAGGCCCAGCTGCTTGGGAGGCTGAGACTGAGGTGGGAAGACTGCTTAAGCCCAGAGAAGGAAGACTGCAATGAGCTGTCGTCACCCCACTGCGCTCCAACCTATGTGAGAAGAGTGAGAGCCTGTCTCAGAAAAAAAAAATAAAGAAGCATAAGATTGCTGAGCAGTATATTTTATAAAGATTGTCCATTCTAAGGTTTTTGGTGACTAACATTCAACCTTGAAGGTTACTTCAGTGATAGTTGGCATTGTTTGGCTTGTGCAGTTCATGAAACCCTTGTCTGTTTTACCTTTTATACCTTTTTTATAAATTTGAAATTTTTCTTTTTGTCTCTAAGAGATAAATACAGTCTTTTAGAGTTATATGTTAATATCTGAAATCAGATGTATCTGGCAGGTTAATATGGTTGGGAGTGGGTAAATTTATGTTAAACTTAAAAGTAATGCTGTTTTGGCTTATTTAATTATTAATTTAAAAAGCAGTTTAAAATACATAAAACAGTATGATTTTTGACATTCATCGACTTTCATTGTAAGTTGAAAATCATCGTTTGATATTTATACTAACATCACAGGAAACTATCTTTGAAAATGGGTACTACAACTGATAATTTAGAAATAATTTAAATTTTAAATGAAATCTCTTTTTTTTCTCTCTTTCTCCTTAGGTGGAATGAATCTTACTTGTTGAATATCTTCTGGTTACTAGTTGGATTCATTTGTAAAAGAATCTTTTTTTCCCCTGTGCGGAAGACACTGAGTGGCATATTTAAATTATAAGTCCACGGATTGAAAAGCTTTTTGATTTCCCAAAGGAGGGACATACCACTATATCAGATAAACTTGACATTACAGCCAAGATGGTGCTGTCCCAGAGACAACGAGATGAACTGTAAGTTTCTTTGGTTTGTGCTTTAAAAAAATCTCCTTTATGACAGACAAAATAGTAAATTAAAATACAGCTTTGGGAGGTCTCTTCTAAGCTTAAAACTATTTTTACTGTGTTTCAATGTTGGTTTAGGCAGTTTGGTCTGATTTTAAAATGGAATTTTATTATGATACAGCATTATTAGTATTTCTTCTGAGAAGGAGTTTTGCTCTTATCACCCAGGCTGGAGTGCAGTGGCGCCATCTCAGCTCACTGCAGCCTCCGCCTCCTGGGTTCAAGCAGTTCTCCTGCCTCAGCCTCCCAGGTGGCTGGGATTACAGGCGCCCGCCACCATACCTAGCTAATTTTTGTGTTTTTAGTAGAGATGGGGTTTCACCATGTTTGCCGGGTTGGTCTCCGAACTCCTGACCTCAGGTGATTTGCCTGCCTCTGTTGAGATTTACTCGGGGTGGTTGGCAAAATATTACCGAAAATATTTAGGGAAAGGTGTAGATTATAGCGGAAGGCCAAAAGTTTTGAAACTAGAATCTATAACTTACCCTAAATATTTTCTGTAATATTTTGCCACCACCCTGAGTAAATCTCAATACGCCTCGCCCTCTCAAAGTTCTGGGATTACAGGTGTGAGCCACCGTGCCCAGCCATGATAAAGCATTATTTACCCTAATGACTTGATCGTGTGTAGGTTTAACACAAAACAGACAAGTCAGTTGGGATAAGTTTTACCCTAAGCTTATCTTTTAAATATATTATGTCCAACAGGAAGTTAGGTGCTTCAAGGCTCTTCTAAACCTTTTTTTTTGGTCTGGAAGCTATGCCTTAGAAAAATGAAAGCTGGCTGGGGGTGGTGGCTCACGCCTGTAACCCCAGCACTTTGGGAGGCCAGGGTGGGTGGATCACAAGGTGGAGTTGGCAGTGAGGCCGGATCACACCACTGCACTCCAGCCTGGTCAACATAGTGAAACTCTGTCTCAAAAGAAAAAAAAAAGAAAGTCGTTTTGTTCTTGTTATTGCTGATGCCTTTTCTTTGCCTTGTTGCGTTTCTTTTATCATCCAATGGCCATTACAGGATTTGAACTTTATGAGGTGGCTAATATGATAATTGCAGATACTTTAATGAGAAAGGTGTGAAATGGTTTGACCATTTCTGCTTTATAGTGTTTTATAGTATTCCATTTTTGTAGGTGAAGAACATAGGGGGGAGTTTTCACTCCCACTGCTTCACTTGACTAGCCTTAAAAAACAAAAAGAAAAAAAAAATGAGGGGAAAGTGTAACTTTATGTTATAATTTTTTTTTTTCTAAAGACAGAGTCTTTACCAAGGTTGCTCCACTGCACTCTAGCCTGGGTGACAGAGGGAGACTTTGTCTCAAAAAAAAATTATATAAATATATAAACAGGTAAGCAGTTGAGATTAAAGTAAAACTTAGGGACTGAAGATAGCAGTAATAATGAGGGTCCTGATAACAAAAGCCTGTCAGATCCAGCCAACATAGCCTACAGAAGATACACAGTCTTCAGTGAATCTTTATAAAAACAAAGACAGAAAATGAACTATGCATTGAGTGTAAGAATAAGAATGAATAAGTCTACAGAAAGGAGGAGGGAAGACAATAATAAATAAAAGCAGACTCTCTGTCGCCCAGGCTGGAGTGCAGTGGTGCAATCTCAGCTCACTGCAGCCTCTGCCTCCTGGTTTCAAGCAATTCTCCTGCCTCAGCCTCCCCAGTAGCTGTTACTACAAGCACCCACCACCACATCCGGCTAATTTTTGTATTTTCAGTAGAGATGGGGTTTCACCATTTTGGCCAGGCTAGTCTCAAACTCCTGGCCTTGTGATCCACTCGACTTGGCCTCCCAAAGTGCTGGGATTACAGGATTGAGTATGTTCTACATTAAAAAAAAGAAATTCTGTGGCCTTTCAACCGTTTGATTTGGAAGTAATTTCAAATTTATAAGTTGCAAGATTAATACACAGAATGCTAATATTTTATGAAATACACCCATTAACATTTTATACCATTTGCTTTATCATCTGCACTTTGTGTGTTGGGGGTGGGGGTGTGCAGTACCCAATAGGCTTTTCTTAAACCATTTGAGAGTAAGTTGCACATATCAGAGAAATGCTTTTTCCCACAAATAAATAGTTCCCAGTAATAAGGATATTCTATTTATATAGCTAGCAATTTCATTAAATTTAATCTTCCATGTTCCAGTTTTGTCCGTTGATTCCATAGTGTCCTTGGTGGCACTTCATTACTCTCGTACATCATCCAGTCCAGGATCAGGTATTGCATTTAGCCCTCGTGTCTTCAGTCACATTTCATCTGGAACAGTTGCTCAGTTTCTGTCTTTTTTTGATGTTTTTGAGGAGTAATCTTTTTTTTTTTTAAATAGAGTATTTCTTATACCGTACTTGTCTAATGTTTCCTCATGATTAGATTCAGGTTATGCATTCTTGGCCAGCGTACTACATAAGTAGTTTGTTCTCTCTCTCTCTCTCTGTCTTTTCCTTTCCTTTTTCCTTTCCTTTCCTTTTTCTTTTCCTTTCCTTTCCTTTTTCCTTTCCCTTCCTTTCCTTTTTCCTTTCCTTTTTCCTGTACTGTCCTGTCCCTTCCTTTCCTTTCCTTTCCTCATAGTGGTCCTCTGCCCCTCAATTTTCATCCTTAGCCAAGATGATTGATTTTTCCACTGTATAGTTACTGTTATTTTCCTTACCATGAATAAGTGGGAAGTACTTTAAGACCATGCAAACATTCGTGTTTTCAAGATCAATCTGGCAACCTGGTGAAACCCCACCTCTATGAAAAATACAAAAATTAGCCAGGCGTGGTGGCACGTGCCTGTAGTCCCAGCTACTCAGGTGGCTGAGACAAGAGGATTGCTTGACCTTGGGAGGTTGGGGGTGCAGTGAGCCATGATCATGCCACTGCACTTCAGCCCAGCAACAGAACAAAACCCTGCCAAAAAACCAAAAGTGTTCATCAAGCAAAGAAAATTTATCTTATGTCAAGATTTAAATGTAAATCTGGGGCCGGGTGCAGTGGCTCATGCCTGAATCCCAGCACTTTGGGAGGCCAAAGCGGCGGATCACTTGAGGTTGGGACCTGGAGACCAACCTGGCCAACATGACGAAACCCCATCTCTACTAAAAATACAAAAATTAGCCGGGCGTGGTGGCAGGCACCTGTAATCCCAGCTACTTGGGAGGCTGAGACGCAAGAATCACTTGAACCCGGGAGGCAGAGGTTGCAGTGTACCAAGGTTGCTCCACTGCACTCTAGCCTGGGTGACAGAGGGAGACTTTGTCTCAAAAAAAAAAATTATATAAATATATAAACAGGTAAGCAGTTGAGATTAAAGTAAAACTTAGGGACTGAAGATAGCAGTAATAATGAGGGTCCTGATAACAAAAGCCTGTCAGATCCAGCCAGCATAGCCTACAGAAGATACACAGTCTTCAGTGAATCTTTATAAAAACAAAGACAGAAAATGAACTATGCATTGAGTGTAAGAATAAGAATAAATAAGTCTACAGAAAGGAGGGAAGACAATAATAAATAAAAGCAGACCTTAATAAAATAGAAAATAGTTCAATAAGCTTAATTGGTAAAACCAAAAACTAGCTTTTAAAAAAGACCAGTAAAATAGACAAAACAATTTAGTCAAGAGAAAAGATATAAATGAAGTATATAGGAATGAGAAATTCAATGTAAAATGAACTCAGATGGTCTTCAAACTTATGAGAGTACTCTATCCTGTTAAATTTGAAAATTTGCTGGGTGCAATGGATTACTTGAGGTCAGGAGTTTGAGACCATCTTGGCCAACATGGTGAAACCCCATCTCTACTAAAAATACAAACATTAGCCAGTGTGGTGCCACGCCCCTGTAATCCTATCTACTAAGGAGGCTGAGGCATGAGAATCACTTGAACCCGGAGGCAGAGGTTGCAGTGAACTGAGATCGTGCTGCTGCACTGCAGCCTGGGCAACGGAATAAGACTGTGTCTCAAAAATAATAATAATAAAATCGGAAAACTAAATGACCTGAGTGATTTTTCTAGGAAAATATTTGATAATATTCGTTCAAGAAATAGTAGGAAAGTTGAATAGATTGTTAAATATAGAGGACATTGTAATGTTAGTTGAAAGACTTCAATCCCAGGCAGTATTTAAGCCTAGATGATCATTTTTTCCAATCTAGTAAGGACCGTTTACTTCCCAGATTAAATATTCATTTCCAGAACGTAGTTAAAGGTAGTAAATTTAGGAGCTTATTTTATAAGGCTGGCACTACCTTCACAGAAACACTGGGCAAGGCCAGGCACAGTGGCTCATACCTATAACCCCAGCACTCAGGAAGGCCGAGGTGGGTGGATCTCTTGAGGCCAGCCTGGCCAACATGGCAAAACTCTGTCTCTAGTAAAAATACAAAAATTTGGCTGAGTGCGTTGGCTCACTCTTGTAATCACAACACTTTGGGAGGCTGAGGCAGTTGGATCACCTGAGGTCAGGAGTTTGAGGCCAGCCTGGCCAACGTGGTGAAAGCCCATCTCTACTAAAAATATAAAAATTACCCAGGGCTTGGTGGTACATAACTGTAGTTCCAGCTACTTGGGAGGCTGAGGCATGAGAATCACTTGAACCTGGGAGGTGGAGGTTGCAGTGAGCCGAGATCATGCCACTGCACTCTAGCCTGGGTGACAGAGTGAGACTCTATCTCAAAAAAATAAAAATACAAAAATTAGCCAGGCATGGTGACATGTGCCACTGCATTCCAGCCTGGGTGATAGAGTGAGACTATCTCAAAAGGAAAACAAGAAGATTATAGTCTAATTTTTATAAGAAATCAGATATAAAGATATTAAATAAAATAACTGGAATTCAGCAGGATATGAAAAAAATTAATCATGGCCAAGTGTATTATTCGTCTACTCTTACACTGCTAATAAAAACATACCAAAAACTGGGTAATTTATAAAGGAAAGAGGTTTTATTGACTCACAGTTCAGCATGGCTGGGAGGCCTCAGGAAACTTAAAATAATGGCAGAAGGGGAAGGAAATAGGTCCTCCTTCACATAGCAGCAGAAGGGAGAAGAATGAGAGACAAGAGAAGGGGGATGCCCCGTATTAAACCATCAGAAGTTCTAGTGAGAACTTCCTATCATGAGAATAGCATGGGTGAAACCACTCCCATGATTCAGGTTACTGAACCAGGTCCCTCCGACCACGTGGGGATTAGGGGACCTACAATTCAAGATGAGATTTGGGTAGAGACACAGCCAAGCCGTATCACCAAGTACGATTTTTCCCATGAACACAAGATTGGTTCAACATTAAGTAAATTATGGCCGGACATGGTGGCTCATGCATGTAATCCCAGCACTTTGAGAAGCTGAGGTGGGTGGATCACTTGAGGTCAGGAGTTCAAGAACAGCCTGCCCAACATGGTGAAACCTCGTTCCTACTGAAAATACGAAAAATTAGCCAGGCATGGTGGCACACGCCTGTAGTCCCAGCTAATCAGAAGGCTGAGGTGGGAGAATCTCTTGAACCTGGGAGACGGAGGTTGCAGTGAGCCAAGATCGTGCCACTGTACTCCAGGCTGGGCGACAGAGTAAACCTCCATCTCAAAAAAAAAAAAAAAAAGAACTCTATATGATTAATCCAAAAAATGTAGAAAATAGTATATTTTTGATACCCATTCCTGATTATTTTTTTAAAAACCCTCTTAGAAATTAATAGGATATTTTCTTAACTTGATTAAGGCTGTCTACCAGAAATTTACAACAAACATTAAAATAGAAATACTAGGTACACGCCAGGTGCGGTGGCTCACTCCTGTAATCTCAGCACTTTGGGAGGGCGAGGCAGGTGAATCACAAGGTCAGGAGTTCGAGACTAGCCTGGCCAACATGGTGAAACCCTGTCTCTACTAAAAATACCAAAAAAAAATTAGCCAGTCCTGGTGGCAGGTGCCTGTAATCCCAGCTACTTGGGAGGCTGAGGCAGGAGATTGCTTGAAACTGGAAGGCAGAGATTGTAGTGAGCCAAGATTGAGGTACTGTACTCCAGCCTGGGCAACAAGAGTGAAACTCTGTCTCAAAAAAAAGAAATGCTAGGTGCATTCCTATTAAAGTTAGCAAAAACTAAGAGTTCCTGTATCTCTGCATCTGTTTAAGTATATATTTGAGATTTCAGCTCATGTAGTAAGGCAACAAAAAGAATCAGAAATATTGGAAAAGAAACAACCAAACATTTATAAGTGATAGCATCTACATAAACCTAAGAGAATCAACAGTTGGAATTAATGGGTTTAGGGCTAGGCAGGTTGGCTCACATCTGTAATTCTAGCACTTTGGGATGTTGAGGCTGAGGAAGGAGAATCGCTTGCACCTGGGAGGTGGAGGTTGCAGTAAGGCAAGATCATGCCACTGCACTCCACCCTGGGCAACAAATCAAGACTCTGTCCCCCTCAAAAAAAAAAAAAAAAGAATTAATGGGTTTACTACAATGACCCAAAATAAGATGGCATACAAAACTAAATTGTTCCTGGCCAGGAGACTAGATCACCTGAGGACAGGAAGTTGAGACCAGCCTGGCCAATATGACAAAACCCCGTCTCCACTGAAAGTACAAAAATTAGCCAAGTATGGTGGTGCACGCCTACCTACTTTGGAGGCCGAGGCAGGAGGATTGCTTGAACTTGAGAGGCAGAGGTTGCAGTGAGCCAATATCCTGCCAACCTTGGCAACAGTAAGGCTCTGTCTCAAAACAAACAAACTGTTCTTGTTAATGGATAATGTAGTAGGAAAGATTTTTTTTTTGCCTTGTTTCTGGATGGAAAAGTCAATATTGGACAGCTGTCACAGCTCTTAAATAATTAAATGCAATCTGAATCAAAATTCAAACTGAATTTCTCATTAACTTGACCATCTTGATCTTAAAAGTCATTTGGAAGATAAAATAGGTAAGAAAATATTTTAAATGATAATAGGAAAGAACCTGAATCTATCAGATATTCAAATATTATTGTAAAATATGGAATAGGCAAATAGGGAACAAAGTTCAAAGACATTCCTCTTTATGAAATTTAGCATGGGATAAAGGTGGTATTATTAAAAGCCTGAATGTTTAGCATATACAGAATAACAGTATAAAGCGGTAGAGAAAATAACAGCCTTTGGGTAGAGACAGACTTCCTCAAGGTATAAAATGTAGAAACCAAAGGAAGAGTGTAAGTTTGACTATATCAATATATAAAACTTCTGTGTGAAGAAAGCCCTCAAAACAGGTCAGGCACTGTGTCTTGGGTCTGGAATCCCAGCACTTTGGGAGGCTAAAGCGGGAGGATTGCTTGAGGCAGGAGTTTGAGATTGGCCTGAGCAATGTAGGTGCAAGATTTTATCTTTACAAAAAATAATTGTTTGAAAAGTAGTCTCTCGGCCAAGCACAGTGGCTTAGGCCTGTAATCCCAGCACTTTGAGAGACTGAGATGGGTGGATCACCTGAGGTCAGGAGTTTGAGACCAGTCTGACCAACATGGTAAAACCCTGTCTCTACTAAAATACAGAAAATTGGCTGGGCTTTATGGCACTTTAGCTGTAGTCCCAGCTACTCAGGAGGCTAAGACAGGAGAATCGCTTGAACCTGGGAGGCGGAAGTTGTAGTGAGCTGAGATTGCGCCATTGCACTCCAGCCTGGGCAACAAGAGTGAAACTCTGTCTCAGAAAAAAAAAAAAAATCTGGCATTCTGGCATGGTGGCACACACGCATAGTCCTGACTACTCAAGAGGCTAAGGTGGGAGGTTCACTTGAGCCCAGGAGTTCAAGGCTGCAGTAAGCCATGATGACGCTGATGCACTCCAGCCTGGGTGACAGAATGAGACCCTGTCCGAGGGAAAAAACAAAAAGTTATTCTAGAAATAACCAGTAGAAAAAATGAGAAAAAGTAATACAAATGCCATTCACAAAGCAAATTTAAAAATTGGGTGATAATCATATGAAAATGTTTGCCTCTAAACAAAACAAGATTTAGTTGTCTCCTAAGAGATTGTCCAAAATGAAAAAAATACCAGTGATAGGCTTTGATAGCAAGAGTGTGGGAAATGGGTTGTTTCCGATACGGTAGTAAGAGTACAAATTGTGACAATTTCTTTAAGAAGCAGTTTGGGAGTCCTCCCTTCCAGCTCTTGAGTATCAGGGATTATTGACACATGCCAGTATGCCCAGCTAATGTGACAGTATCTTTTAACATGTACTGTATGTTCTTTGGTCTGACAGTGTGAAGAACTTTTTCAGCACAAATGTGGTTATTTCTCTAGGGATAGCTATATAAAAGGATGTTTATTGCATTGCTTATATAATAAGAAACTGATTAATAGTCCAAAGAATTCATCTGTCAGCAGGGATGTGTTAAATATGCTACATTCATTTTATGAGTTACTGTACAGCATTTAAAAGAATATGAAATGTGTGTGTGTGTGTATGTGTGTGTGTGTGTGTGTATACAAGAAAACAGCTCTGAGATCTATTGTTAAATGAAATAATCAAATTGCTAAATGAGATGGTATGATACATTTATGTTAAACATTCCTCCCCTACAACTGTTTGTTTCTTTTATGCCTATGTCTGTAGAGGCACAGATAAAGGCCTGAAAGGAAACACACTAAAATGTTAACAGTGGTTGCCTCTGAAGAGAAGAATGAGATTGTATAAAGGTGAAACAAAGGAGATTCTTGATGGTGTAGCTTCAGTTTTTTGGCCAGTGTATTGTGTAAATAAAAGCAAAATTTTAGCTGGGTGCGATGGCTCACACCTGTAATCCCAGCACTTTGGGAGACCAAGGTGGGAAGATTGCTTGAGCCTAGGAGTTCGAGGTTTCAGTGAGCTGTCATCACACCATTGCATGCTAGCCTAGACAACAGAGCCAGGCCCTGTCTCAAAAAAACAAACAGAACAAAAGTAAAATTTTAATGGCTTTTCTTTTAAACAAAGAAACTATAGATAATTACTAATATTTGGCATCATAGGTTGTAGTGGAGAAGTGTTAGGTCAGCCTGATGTTTCTCTATGCTTGTCTGTTTAGGTATCCACAGTATTCTTTTTCTTAATGTTTATCCTTCCTCAAGCCAGATTTTGGATGTAACTCATTCTGAATCAGTTTCGGGGTTATAGTATGTGTACCTTTCCTACTGCAGAATTGGTTCTTTATTTTAGAAAAAGTTTTATGTATTATTTACTTATTTCTATATTTTTGAGACAGCGTCTCACTGTTACCTAGGCTGGAGTGCAGTGACACGATCTCAGCTGACTGGCCCCTAACTCATGGCATGGTCCTAAAACAGAAGACCTGGAATAATTTGTCATGCTCTTAATAAAAATTTCCTGGGTTTCTTTTATCAGCACATGCTTGGCTAAGCTAGGACATGCTGAAGATACAGTCAACTGAATCCTTGATACTACAGATACAGTTTCCCTTGGATAGCTCTGTGTCAGAACAGACACACCGATTCTGCCTTTAAAACCTAGTTTCTTGATCCCTAAGTGTTAAATGTCACCTGTTAAATATATAGCTTTATGTATTTAACAAACAGCTTTAAATACATAGCTAGAACATTTAGAACTGTTTAAAATGTATTTTTTCACCAACCTGATGCTTTTGAACAAAAAATAAATACAAAGTGATAATTAAGACAAACTGTGGGCTAGGTGCCATGGCTTATGCCTGTAGTCTCAGCACCTTGGAAGGCTGAGGTAGGTGGATTGCTTGACCACAGGAGTTTGAGACCAGCCTGAGCAACATAGCTAAACCCTGTCTCTGCAAACAGTACAAAAATTAGCTGGGCCTGGTGGCACCCACCTGTGGTCTCAGCTGCTTGGGAGGCTTCAGTGGGAGGATCCTGGGAGGTTAAGAGACCATCCTGGTCAAGGTGGTGAAACCCCATCTCTACTAAAAATACAAAAGTTAGCTGGGCATGGTGGTACATGCCTGTAGTCCCAGCTACTCGGGAGGCTGAGGCAGGAGAATTGCTTGAGCCCAGGAGGCGGAGGCTGCAGTGAGCCGAGATCACGCCACTGCACTCCAGCCTGGGCGACAAAAGCGAGACTCCATCTCAAAAAAAAAAAACAAAAAAAAAAAACTCACAATTTATAGAAAAATTTATAGAAATTTTTTCTTTAAAATTATTGAGTTCAAAACATTTTTTTGTGTATGATTCCCTTCTCTTACTCTGTGAATCGCCTGTTCGGGTGTTGCTACGTTTTGTTTTGTTTTGTTTTCTGTTGTAGTGTTTACGTTTTTCTTGTTCATCCCTAAGAGGACTTTAGTGTACTAAGTCACCCATTGTCATATGTTGCAAATAGGTGTCATATAGTGAAAACTGTGTCTTTTCCTTGATACTAACATAGATTCATGCTTGGGAACACCTTCGCTAATCCTGACTACTTAAGTAGTCACTTTTATTTTCTTAAGGCATTTTTGGTTTTGTTTCTTTTTATAGTAATGTCTAAGCCATCTGGAATTTATGTTTGTTGATTATACGAGGAAGGGATCCAAGTGCTTTTTCTCTGAGTCATTATCCACATGTCCAAACATTTATTGAATAGTCCTTTCCTTATTGATCTGAAAACACCTTCGTATAAAACCTTACATTGGCTTTTGGGCTTGCTGTGCTTTCAGGAACCAGAAGAACACTCTTTTGATCATCGTAGCTTTATATTAATAATACGTTTCAGCCAGGTGTGGTGGCTCACACATGTAATCCTAGCACTTTGGGAGGCTGAGACAGATGGATCACCTGAGGTTAGGTGTTTGAGAACAGCCTGGCCAACATGTGAAACCCCATATCTGCTAAAAAAAAAAAAAAGAAAGAAAGAAAAAAAAAAAAAAAGAAAAAAATTAGCTGGGCATGGTGGCGCCTGCCTGTAATCCCAGCTACTTTGGGAGGTTGAGGCCGGAGAATTGCTTGAGCCTGGGAGGTGAAGGCTGCAGTGACTGAGATCACACCGCTGCACTTTAACCTGGGTGACAATGTGACTCCATCTCAAAAAAAAAAGAATACATGTCAATATGAGGTAATAAATTCTAAATTTTTTGTTTTGTAAACCTCCTTGCTTCTCTCAAATTATATTCCCAAAAAGCCTTAAATGTTTTCCATGGTAATTTTGATTTGGGAGTGGAATAAGTGACTTGATGAACAGTGCCATATGCCTTTTCTCATATCCTACCTCTTAATTTTGCCTTTTCCTCAGTTTCCCCTAGTGTTACCATCTTATATTGATGTGGTATATTTATTATAATTGATGAGTCAACATTGATACATTATTACTAAAGTACATAGTTGACGCTAGGGTTCATTCTTTTTGTTGTATATTCTCTTGGTTTTGACAAATGCTTAGTGTTATATATCTATCATTACAGTATCATACAGAATAATTTCACTGCCCTAAAAATCTCAGCCTCCACCTATTGATCCCTCCCTGCCCCCATAAACCCCTCATATTTTTACTGTTTCCATAGTTTTGTCTTTTCTAGAAAATTATAATTATATAGCATGTACCCTTTTCACACTGGCTGCTTTGACTTAGCAATCTGTATTTAACATTTCTCCATGTCTTTTCATGACTGTAATATATATTTTTATTTTGTTTTATTTTATTTGAGGCAGAATCTTGCTCTCTCACTCAGGCTGGAGTACAATGGTGTGATCTTGGCTCACTGCAACCTCCGCCTCCCGGGTTCAAGTGATTCTCCTGCCTCAGCCTCCCGAGTAGCTGGGACTACAGGCACGTGCCACCACATGCAGCTAATTTTTGTATTTTTAGTAGAGACGGGATTTCACTGTGTTAGCCAAACTCCTGACCTTGTGATCCGCCCGCCTGGGCCTCCCAAAGTGCTGGGATTACAGATGTGAGCCACTGGGCCCTGCCGACCGTAATATATTTTTAAGCTGGTTTTTTGTTTGTTTGCTTGCTTGCTTCAAAAAACTGACCTCTGCAGTTAGTTGAGGTATTCAGGTTTCTCCTGTGAACATATGTGAACATTGTATGTATTTAGTATTGATTGGAAAGTGGTTTTTCTCTGGCCTTTGCAAAACTAAGTGAAGATCTGCACCCGCCTGCACATTTCATGTTGTAACAGGAACATACTATAGCTGCACATGTTCATGCAGTTGCAGTAGATGCCAGACAAGTTTTAGGGCTTAGTTTAAGATTTGGGTACTTTTCGCCTGACTTGGGGATCTATAGTAAGGCATGAAAGTAATTTTTAGATCTTGTTAGTGACTCAGCTTTCAATTAGGTATTTTCCACTCCTTTAAAAATCTTCTGGCTCAGTTTAATTGAAGAATACTCTGAGACTGCAAGTTGAGCTGTTTAAATCCAGGTACTGTTTGCACTGCTTACCTATGTGAATTTGAATTTTATTATGGGGCAACAAAAACAAGTGAATTAGATCGTAAGGTTGAAATAAGACTATAACCTCAATTTCAAATGTTGATATTTGTAAAAACAGCTATATATTTTCATCGACTGTCACAGTAACTATACATTTAAACAAACTATTTAATATGCTGCTTCTATCTAGCCTACATGTTCAGGTCCCTGTTGTCTTTTAAACTTTTTTCTTTTTTTTTTTTTTTGAGACAGAGTTTTGCTCTTGTTGCCCAGGCTAAAGTGCAGTGGCACTATCTTGGCTCACTGCAACCTGTCTCCCAGGTTCAAGTGATTCTCCTGCCTCAGCGTTCCAAATAACTGAGATTATAGGCACACACCACCATGCCTGGCTAATTTTTGTATTTTTAGTAGAGTCGGGGTTTTACCATGTTGACCAGTTTGGTCTCAAACTCTGGACCTCAGGGATCCGCCCACCTTGGCCTCCCAAAGTGTTGGGAGTATAGGCTTGAGCCACTCCACCCAGCCTGTCTTTTAAACTTTAAAGGTTTGATAATGATGGAACCTGTAATCATATTGCCTATAATACCACTTTCTATGCAGTGACTACTGTTTCTGTTGCCCAAAAAAATTAAAAAGGCCCTCTGCGTCTTCAAAGGAGGATTAAATTATTCTCAGTTTGTGTTAGTTTTTGTTTGTTTTTTGAGATAGTGTTTGGCTCTGTCTCCCAGGCGGGAGTCCAGTGGCTCAGTCTCAGCTCACTGCAGCCTCCACCTCCCAGGCTCAAACCGTCCTTGCATCTCAGCTTCTCAAGTTGTTGGGACTACAGGTGCGTGCCACATGCCTAGCTAATTTTTCTATTGTTTGTAGAGACAGAGTTTTGCCATGTTGCCCAGGCTGGTCTCAATCCCTGGGCTCTAGCAGTCTGCCTGCCTCAGCGTCTCAAAGTGTTGGAATTACAGGTGTGAGCCACCCTGCCCGGCTTTTTTTATTTTTTATTTTTATTTTTTTTAAAGAGACAGGGCTCAGGCTGGAGTGGTGCAGTGGCATGATCATAGCTCATAACTCTTGGGTTCAAACAGTCCTCCTGGATTGGCCTTTCAAAGTGCTTGGATTACAAGTGTGAGCCACCATGCCTAGCCTGTGTTAGATCTTTTTATGCTTTGGAAATTTTTGATTTCCAGAATGAAATTGCTGATCATTTAAAAAATATTTATGTTAACTTTTTTTTAGGAGTGAAATGTAGGCATCTGTAAAGATGATAAAGGTATAATCAAGATCAAAATTGTTGACTTTCTGTAGAATTCATACAAAGCCTTTGTACATGCCACATCACATTGCAGTTAAGTGAAAGATGGAGGGTATTCCACAGAGTTCTGTTAGAAAGAGAAAACACATCATAGACCAGGCACGGTGGCTCTCTCCTTTAATCCCAGCACTTTGGGAGGCTGACTTCAGGTGAATCACCTGAAGTCCGGAGTTCAAGATCAGCCTGGCCAATGTGACAAAAACCCGTCTCTACTAAAAATATAAAAATTAGCTGGGCATAGTGGCACATGCCTGGTAATCCCAGCTACTCAGGAGGCAGAGGTTGCAGTAAGCTGAGATTGCGCCACCACTCTCCAGCTTGGGTGACAGAGCGAGACCCTGTCTCAAAAAAAGATAAAAGAAAACACATTGTAGAAGAGGAAGGCACAGGCTGGGCGTGGTTGCTCATGCCTGTAATCCCAGCACTTTGGGAGGCCGAGGTGGGTGGATCAGCTGAAGTCAGGAGTTTGAGACCATCCTGACCAACATGGAGAAACCCTGTCTCTACTAAAAAAAATACAAAATTAACTTCGTGTGGTGGCGCATGCCTGTAATCCCAGCTACTCAGGAGGCTGAGGCAGGAGAATTGCTTGAACCCGGGAGGCGGAGGTTTGGTGAGCTGAGATTGTGCCATTGCACTCCAGCCTGGGCAACAGAGTGAAACTTTGTCTCAAAAAAAAAAAAAAAAAGGAAAGCAGATTCTTTTGTAGTTCATAAGTGTGATGATTGGGTGTTCACACACGTGTAAGATGTGCCACCCTTGAACCTTGTTATGACGTCGGCACACTACCTGACTGATGTGAAAAAAAATAGAAGAGGAAAGCAGTGCCACAAATACAAGTAACTACATTAAGAATGGTATATGCTGAGTAGCTCCTTATTTTTTCTGTAGAGTTGGAGGTCAGCTGAAGGATGGGATGCAACTAGGTATTAAAGAGCGAAGAAAGGGCCAGTGTTGGCAACATATTGATACCCTGTCTCTACTTAAAAAAAGAAATTAAACAGTCTTGGTGGCATGTGCCTATAGTTCCAGCTACTTAGGAGGCTGAAGCAGGAGCATCCATTGAGCCCAGGAGCCATGATTGTGCCACTGCACTCCAACTTGGGCAACAGAGCAAGCCCTCATCTCTTTTTTTTTTTTTTCAAAGAGTGAGGAAAGGGGCCCAGGAGAAGTAAATGATTCATCAGGTGGCAATGGAATGACAACCATCTACTATGACTTGACCTATCCTAATTCTAAAAATATAAATCCATTATTAGCAGTATTGTAGATAATTGAATATCCTGCTGTTGAGTGCAGAGTAAAAACTGCACCGTCAACATTTGGAAGCTACCAGATAATTCTGGGGATGCCTATTACAAATATGACTTGATTTTAAGGGATCTTCATTATTTTTTAGGGCTTGACTTACTTTACAATGGTATTCCTCTGTTTAGTTTGCTGTTTCATGTAATCTGCCTGTATACTTCTGACTTTTCTGATAAATAGGTATTTTTTAAAATTACTGCTTTCATTAAATTGCTTTCTCTTGCCTTGAATGTCCTACATAGTCTGTTTGTCCATTTAACCATTTCTCTCATTATTTTAATACCATCTGATTTCTGTTATTTTTAATCTGATATTTAAATCAATTGCTTTTAGACAGTTTTAAGTAATAGTAATTATTTTTTAATTTTTATTTTATTTTTTATTTTTTGAAAGAAAAAGAAAAGAAAGAAAGAGCAAAAGAAAGAAAAAAAAAAGAGAAAGAGAGGAAGAGAGAGGGAGAGAGAACGGGTTTCTTGTTCTAATGCCCAGGGTAGAATGCAGTCTAAAAATGGGTATTAAAAACCTCTTTTATGCCAATAATTGTGCTTAACAATGGAGACAGGAAGGAGTAAGGGATGAAAATAAGAAACAAGCAGCCAACCAGTATTTTATTTAAACCTGTGAGATGCTATGCAATTGCTGAGGAGTGATTTACTTCCAATTATGTGGTCACTTTTAAAATAGGTGTAATGTGATATCGAGACAGATGTATGTTTTGTGGATTTGGGGTGGAGAGTTCTGTAAATATTTCTTAGGTTTACTTGTTCCAGGTCTGAGTTCAAGTCCTGGATATCCTTGTTAATTTTCTATCTTGTTGATCTGTCTAATATTGACAGTGTAATGTTAAAGTCTCCCACTATTATTGTGTGGGAGTCTAATTCTCTTTGTAAGTCATTAAGAACTTGCCCTGTGTATCTGGGTGCTCCTGTATTGGGTGTGTATATATTTAGGATCGTTAGCTCTTCTTGTTGCATTGATCCTTTCACCACCATGTAATGTCCCTCTTTGTTTCTTATGGTCTTTGTTGTTTTAAAGTCTGTTTTATCAGAGACGAAAATTGCAGCTTCTG
>CAUYQU010002156.1:0-18125 GCA_963574635.1 Cheracebus regulus | reverse complement strand
TTTCTTTCTTTCTCCTTTTCTCTTTTTCTAAAATCTCTTCCTCTTTCTCTTTCATTTTTTTCTTTCTTTTGCAGTTTCTTTCTTTCTCTTTTTCTCTCTTTTTCTAAAATCTCCTCCTCTTCCTTTCTCTCTCATTCTTTTTATTCTAAAAAAAAAAAAAAAAAAAAAAAAGAAATTGCTTTAACTTAACTGGGCACGATGGCTCACACCTGTAATCCCAGCACTTTGGGAGGCTGAGGCAGGTAGATCACCTGAGGTCAGGCGTTCGAGACCAGCCTGGTCAACATGGTGAAACCCCATCTCTACAAAAAATAAAATAAAATAAAACATTCACTGGGCATGGTGGCAGGCACCTGTAATCCCAGGTACTTGGGAGGCTGAGGCAGGAGAATTGATTGAACTCAGTAGGTAGAGGTTGCAGTGAGCCAAGATTGCACCATTGCACTCCTGCCTGGGCAACAAATGCGAAATTCCATCTCAAAAAAAAAAAATGAAATTGCTTTAACTGGCTTAATATGGTATCTGAACTTGAACACTTCATGTCTGTATTTGTGACTAAGTTTCTTTTTTTTATATTTATTTATACTTATTTTTTCTATGGGCTCCAAGAAGGCAAAAACTAATGGAAAATTAGTACTTCCATAAGAGTACAATTCCATGGGTAGCCAGAGCAATTATTAATCAGTTTCAAATTGGTAGATCATGCAGTCCTCCCCAAAGGAGACGATGGTATTTGAATCAAATCTTAAAGGATGAATAAATTTTGCTAGGCAGAAAAAAGGGTAAAGAGCATTCCAGGCTGAGGGAAAAGCATTAGCAAAGGCAAATAGGAACAAAAGTTCACTTTGGATCAGGATATTTACAGTTGAAATTGGAACATATTGTGAGAAGTGGCATATAGTAAGAAATTAGACCAGAAAAGTAATTTGGGACTAGTTTGGATTTTACTCTGTTAGGCATTGGGAACATTTCAACATCTTAAAACAGAAATGACATTTTCTAACCTTTGTTCTAGGAATATAATTCAATGTCAGAATGATTTGGAAGAAAAAACCCTACAGGAAGCTATTGTAGCCTAGTGAGGAAGATAAATGTTGATACAGCCAATATATAGATTGGACTAAAGACAGTGATTGGGGTGGTTGAAAAGGAAAGAACAGATAGAAGAGATATTGCAGAGGTAAAATCTGTATGACCTAGGAACTGGATATAGGAAGTCTGGAAGACATAGTTTTATAGAAATACATTGTTTTAATGGGATAAAACTTATTAAAGGATCATCCTAAATGGTTTTTTTAATACTGTGCACAAGGTTCCCAAATTTAAAGCAGTATAAATTTTGGAAATTAAAAGTTTTGCGAAATGGATGATTCCTTTAAAATAAGTATGATAAAGATGGGTGGATTTCAAGCAGACTTGGCAGGATACAAGTTTTCATACTCAGTGGAGGACTCTTGTAAGTCATTGGTACCCAATAATGTTATAATATCAACCCACTTTGGTGTTATTGGTGTCCTTATTTGCCACATAATCAACTAGTCAAATTGTAGAAGAGGAATAATCTGGTTAATACATAATTAAACCTTATCAAATTCTGTAATTAATGTTTGACAGATAAAGGGGTTAAATATACTTAACTTTATAAATGCCATCAGATATTTTTCCTAGGAAAAAGGGAATATGGTTGTTGCTGATGGTTTTTATAAAGTTTAGCTGACCCTTGAACAGCATGGCTTGAACTTCAAGAGATCACGTACATGTGAATTTCTTTCAATCAAATGTGGATTGACAATACAGCGTTTGTGGGATGCGAAACCTAAGGGTTTTTTGTCAGCTGGTTCCACAAGGCCATCTGCAAGACCTGAGTTTGGATGAATTTTGGTATATGCGGAGGTCCTGGAACCAAACTTCCATGTAGACCGAGGAACAACCGTATCTCAAAATAAACATTGCATTGTGTTTTTACAGTTCTATATTCTATAAAAACGTTTTGTGTTTAGTACACACTTGAACTAAAAGTTCTAAGTAATTCCTACATTGCAAATATGTTTGTTTTACAGTAAATTGGCGGTAGATAGAGTCATTTGCTTGGAAATTTTTCTTGGAGGCCACAGATTCAATGTCTGATGCAAGCATTCTGTCATAGACTGCTTCATTAGGATGGGGCACTCTATAATTGATAGGCTGGGATTTGCCACCCAACTGACCAACTATTACAAGGATCTGGTTAATTATAAATTACTTTACTTTCTTTAAAATGTGCAGCACCTGCCGGGCGCGGTGGCTGACGCCTGTAATCCCAGCACTTTGGGAGGCCGAGGTGAGTGGATCACTTAAGGTCAGGAGTTCAAGACCAGCCTGGGCAACATGTTCTTGTCTCTACTTAAACTACAAAAATTAGCTGGGCATGTTGGTACGTGCCTGTAATCCCAGCTACTTGGGAGGCTGAGGCAAGAGGATCGCTTGAACCTGGGAGGTGGAGGTTCAGTGAGTTTAGATACCGCCACTGCACTCCAGCCTGGGTGACAGAGAGAACTCCATCTCAAAAAAAAAAAAAAAAAAAAAAAAAAATCTCTAGCACATAGCAGTTATACATAATGTCAGGGCTGAATCAGTGGATGGCATCTAGAAATAAATAAATAAATAAAACTTTTAATTTCTCAGTGCTTACTATTGACCTGCTTCTTCTCCAGAGTTCTTCATATTAGTAGATTTACAACCCAAGCCTAAACTAGGGATCATTCTTGATTATTCTCTGTCACCATTCCCCTGCCATTACCACCACACATGCATTTTTAGTGACAGTTATTATAGGTTTGGTCTCTTGAAAGCTCTTCTTTTCTTCTTAGTTTACAAAGACTAAAAAGTGAATCTTCAAATTCCCAGCCTTCCTTACAGCTAGTAATAGCTATTTGGTACAATATAAGGTAAAATTCTTGTAATCTTAGAAACATAATTTTTTACTTCTTGAGATGGAGTCTTGCTCTGTTGCCCAGGCTGGAGTGCAGTGGTGCGATCTTGGCTCACTGCAACCTCTGCTCCCCAGGTTCAAGTAATTCTCCTGCCTCAGCCTCCCAAGTAGCTGGGATTACAGGCGCACATTACCATGCCTGACTAATTTTTGTATTTTTAGTAGAGACAGGGTTTTACCATCTTGGCCAGGCTGGTCTTGAACTCCTGACCTCCAGATCCACCTGCCTCGGTCTTTCAGAGTTCTGGGATTACAGGCGTGAGCCACTGTGTAGAAACATAATTCTAAAATTAGAGTTAAATAGGTTCAAATTAGAATGACGTATATTGGGGACGTGTGACAAAGTTTCATTTAACTCAGAGAACCAGTAGGATGAAAAAGATAGTTAAAATGATAATAAAAACTTGTTTTTTAAAAAAATTATACTTTAAGTTCTGGGGTACATGTGCAGAATGTGGAGGTTTGTTACATAGGTATATACATGTGGCTATGGTGGTTTGCTGCATCCATCCCGTCATCTATATTAGGTATTTCTCCTAATGTTATCCCTCCGCAACCCCCCACCCCGTGCTATCCCTCCCCTAGTTTTCCCTCCCCTTGACAGGCCCCAGTGTGTAATACTCCCCTCCCTGTGTCCATGTGTTTTCATTAATCAACACCCACTTATGAGTGAGAACATGTGGTGTTTGGTTTTCTGTTCTTGTGTCTGTTTGCTGAGAATGATGCTTTCCAGCTTCCTCCAAGTCTCTGCAAACGACATGAACTCATCCTTTTTTATGGCTGCATAAAAAAAGCAATCCCATTACTGGGTCGATATCCAAAGGATTATAAATCATTCTGTTATAAAGACACATGCACATATATGTTTATTGTGGCACTGTTTACAAGAGCAAAGACTTTGTAATCAACCCAAATGTCCATCAATGGTAGACTGGATAGAGAAAATGTGGCACATATACACCACGTTCTTTCTTCCTTCTTGATGTTCTAAGATTTCTTCTATTATCACTTCCTTAGCAAAGGTCTCCTGGCAACAGACTCTTAATTTTCCTTCATCTGAGAATGTCTTGATTTCCTCTTCATTCCTAAAGAAAATTTCACAAAGTATGGCATTCTGAATTGACAGATTTTCCCTTTCAGCACCTGAAAAATACATGCTATTTTTTGTTCTCACCTGTATAATTTCTGTTGAGAAATCTGTCATTCTCATTGTTTTCCCTCTGCAGGTATAGTATCATTTTTCTCTGGCTGTTTTCAATTTAGTTTTCAAGAGTTTGGTTATGATGTGTCTTGGTGTGGACTTCTTTGGGTTCATCCTGCTTGGCATTCACTCAGCTTTTTGTTTGTTTGTTTGTGTCTATTGTCAAATTTGGGGAATGTTCAGCCATTATTTCTTCAAGTTTTTCAACTCTCTCCTTTCCTTCTATAACTCTAATAATATAAATTTAGATCCTGTATTATAGTCCCACAGTTTCCTGAGGCTTTATTCACTTTCTTTTTTTTAAATTTATTTATTTTTTATTTTTAGATTTAGGGTTTCACATGTTGGCCAGGTTGGCCTCAAACTGCTGAACTCAGGTGATCCACCTGCCTTGGCCTCCCAAAGTGCTGGGATTACAAGCGTGAGCCACTGTGCCCAGCTGCTTTATTCACTTTCAATCCATTCTACTTTCTCTCTGTTGTTCACACTAGGTAATTTCTATTGTTCTATCTTCCAGCTCACTGATTTTTTTCTTCTGTTCTTCTATTCTGCTGTTGAGCTTCAGTTATTGCATTTTTCACATCTAAAATTTCTGCCTGGTTCTTCTTTATGCCTTTGTAGATACTTTGTACTTCCTTGTTAAGGGTTTGTTTTTTAAAAAATTTGTTTCTAGTATGTTTGAAATTGCTCATTGAAATATTTTTTTTTATCATGGCTGCTTTAACATCTTTGCCTGATAATTCCATCACCTCTGCCCTCTCAGTCTTGGCATATATTGATTGTTTTTTTTTTTCATTCAGTTTGAGATGTTCCAGGTTCTTGGTATGATAAGCAAATTTGTATTGATGCTTGTGCATTATTGTATTATGTTCTGAGACTCTGAATCTTATTTAAACCTCCATTTTCATTGGCTTTCTCTGACAACACTCTGGATTTATTGCTGCCAAAGAGAGACAGAAGTCCAGGGTCCTCCTCTGACCTCTGTTGACACCTGAGGAGGGAGCTCTTTGTTGCTGCTGGGTGGAAAATTCCGTCCCCACAAGCTCTCTGCTGATTCTACAGTGGAGGTAGCCTCATTTCTGCTGGGCAGTGGTGAATATTTTTACTCTCCACTAGGCCTTCTCTGACACCACACTGGCTGGGAGGGGAGCTTCCTTGTTTCTTCCAGGTGCATGTTGGTCTGGTTCTCCAAGTGCTCTTACACCACAAGAGAGGTGAAAGGCTCATTATCGACCATTAAGGATAAAAGTCTCAGCTTCCTGCTTGGCTTTTTCCAGGTAGGGGTGGAGGCCACAGATTTTTTTTTAATGTGTTGTTTGGATGGAGTGGAGTGGTTATCATGTAAAAATTGTCTGTCTTGTTTGGCTGCCCTTTTCCTAGTTCTTTGGCTTTCGTTGGCTTTGGCGATGGGAACATTTTCATCTGTGATAATTGGTATTTCCAGGTTGCCAACTTTTCACCTTCAAGACTCAAATATATGAGGCAAAAAAAAAACAAAAACAAACAAAAAAAAAAACCTCAGGGAACTCAACATGCCACTCCTCAGTACCCAAGGAACACAGCCAGTCTACCTTCTTCTTTCCACTGTTCATAGTCTTCTTATGTTTGTCTCAGATATGGCGAGCCCCCAGCATTTTTAGTTACACTTAATGGGAAGAATGGGAAAAAGAGTACATCTACTGCACCTTCCCAGAAGGACAAGTCAGAAGTCAGACAGCTGTCAACTTACTTTTTTTTTTTTTGACAGTCTCACTCTGTGGCCCATGCTGGAGTACAGCAACATGATCTCAGCTCACTGAAACCTCTGCCTCCTGGGTTCAAGCAATTCTGCTGCTTCAGCCTCTCAAGTAGTTGGGACTGAAGGCACATGCCACCACGCCTGGCTAATTTTTGTATTTTTAGTAGAGATGGGGTTTCACCATGTTGACCAGGCTAGTCTCGAACTGACCTCCAGTGATCCACCCGCCTCAGCCTCTCAAAGTGTTGAGATAACAGGCATGAGCCGCCATGCCTGGCTAGCTGTTAACATTTTTACAATGTACCTAGAATTGGGCTATAATTTCCCACCTGAATATGTGCAAATTTCGTAACACAAGCTACAAATTCACCTCTTGGTTTTCAAGATTCAACCCCCGCAAAAAAACAAATGGTTTAAATGATGATTGTTTATACTTAGGCAACACGGTGAGTTTAAATATTCCCTTGACAACAGGGGACTGGGGTAGAGCTCCTGTCACTTAACTGTCTACTATGAACATTGAAAGACAGAAACTTAGCAAGAGACCTACTGACAGTTGCGGAAACAGGAAGAGTTTGCCAGTGCTTTTTGCAACATGCTTAATTCTAGGGACCAAGAATCCACATTTATAAAATGAGCAGGTTATTTTCACCTAAATTCAGGACTGATTTCTAAATTCCACTTTAGCCCTCAAATTCCATCATTTATTCCTGAATATTCTCTCTACCTTACAAAGGAAACTAAGGTCTGATAATGCTAATTTTAGTGACAGGCTTCCCACAGCTAAAGGGGAGGCACAAAATTTAAGTGCCAGAGGCGTCCTTTGTCATTCCCAAAAATGGCAACAGTTGACCAGAATCATCACTACATCCAGTGATCTTTTGAGCACATCAACAATACTGAAGCTTCTAATGGCATAGCAGAGCAGAATGGCTTCAAAGTGACCGGGCTGGTGTAGGAGGACTGGCCCTTGTGACTCATGAAGAACCAGGCCAGAAGGGAAACTCTCCCTCACTATGGGGCTGGGATGCACACTGCTTTGGAAACCCCCTTTAAGACATAAATGTTTCTCCAGGAGAAAACAAACATTCTCAGTAGCTGCAAAGCTTCCACTTCATGTTGAAAAATCTTCCCCTGTGTATTTAAGAAATCAAAGCAGAAACTATTGTTTTCTCATTTGCTCACTGACTCATTCTCGACTTCATATAGAAATGCTTTGTTTCTTTAATCACAAAATAAAGCAGAAGACACCGTACAGTTTCTGCAGAAGGTATGCAGGGAAACAGAAAATGTATGAAAAAAACCCTCCCTAAATAAAAGACATCTGATACTGTAATTACAATGAAAAACAAAATGTCTTGGCAGCTAAGAATCCTCTCTACCACAAGTTGGTACATGAGAGAATATACAAAATAAAGAGAAACATCTAAGGTCTAAATAATTAAACATCAGTTGTAAAATAAACACTAGCATTTCTTTCTGCTTGTAGAGAATCATCTAATAATAATAATATACCTTCCCTTAAGAAAAGCAAAACCATAGAAAACATTTGAATTTACTAAACAGATATAAAAATTTAAAGGTATCTATAATCATGGAATTCATGGACTAGATCAACCGGTCAGGATTACACCAGTAAGAGTTCTTACCCCAGGTTCTTATGAGCACTGACTGTGTTCCAGGCACTGCCCAAAGGGCTTTCATTTTAAATCAGGGCGAAGACATTTAATCCTTACAACACTGCAGTAAGGTGCCCCATCATCTTTTTTGTATGGTGAGAAAGGTGAAGGCACACAAAAATGAAGGAACCCACCCAAGGTCACAAGTCAGGTAAGGATCCTCTAGCTACAGAACAAACTAGCATCAATGAATCCCTAAGCCCTTACATTTTCAGTAACACAGATAATGTGATCAAGGGTCTGGCATTAAATACCAGCTCTGTGCCTCTGCTTTGAGGTTCATGTAAAATGAACACATAGTATATAGAGGAAGGAGGATTAAAAATACAGCCATCAATGAATTTGTCTTTCTCTCTCTCACACACACATACCACACATAACTCCCAAACATGGCAGAGAGTATGGGCCATTACAGGCCTTCTTCAGGACCATATAAATCTGTTTATATTGTCATAGCAACATAAGCTCTTAAATCTGATTCTAGACGCACACAATTGGAGAAACCTGATGCCAGGAGGGGACAAAGGAGAAGGCAGGAAGGGAAGTGGGAGTGGCAAACGGACAGGGCAAGTCAAGGCCACATGGCAAAAGCCCAGGCCTGGAGAAATGCAGATCAATGGCACCTACCACCTCCTCTCAGTGCTTAGAGATACTACACAAGAAGGGAGACAAGCCAAAGCTATTGGTCTGTGGCTAGGATCTTGCAGTGAGACCTAGGACCTTGCCTGTGCCTTAGGCTTTAGAGCAGGAGAGGGAAATCTGGCAGGGGCACTCAGGTAGGCTCCAGCCTGATAAATAAGGCAGCAGGTAGAGGGAAGATGAAATTCTGAGAGCAATCAAAACTGTGTCCCTTGGTCCAAACCAGGACCAAGACCAGCCTGGGAAGTGAGGAAGCCCAGACTCCAGGTACATTTCTGGTACACGAAGAAAACCAAAATATTTCACCTAAAAATACATGCCTTTGATACATTTAGAGATTGCTTTTCAGAAGGGCTGAAAATACAGGCATAGCTGAGAAGCTGTCTTTTGTGGGAGAGATTTGCATCTATAGAGAAAATCTGCATTGATGCAGCCATGCTTTCTCGGAGGTCCTCCCTAGTCCAAGTCTAAGAAAGATTAACTGACAGTCTGACACTTTAAAAGTCTGAAAGAAACATCTACCAATCTACCTGAGGACTGCTACAGCTGCAGTTTAGTCTGCATAACTAGACCACCTTTGCTAGCCAGCCCTCCTCTCCTCTCCCTCCTATAACCTATCTTGACACCATAACCTCATTGACTACCACAATCTGTGTTTTGGTCGTGCTCTGAGTCTTGATTCTTTTGTAATTCCAAGATGGTATAAAAGCATCAACCACCTTATCTTTACTTGAGACCTTTCTAAGACTTTCGCACACATTAATAAATTTGTATGCCATTTCCTCTATTAATCTGTCTTTTGTTAGCTGATTTTCAGCAAACCTACAAAGGGTAAAGGGGAAGTTTTCCCTAAGCCCCTACACATAGAATGAAGCAAAGTCACAGCCCAGGCCTCATTAGGCAGGATGGGGAATGCAGGATACTCAGCCTTGAAGATATAAAAAACAAGTTAGGCATTTAAAAATGGATGACTAGGGGTAACTGTCACAGCTTCAGGGGCTGACCACACATGAGTATTCAGGGGTGGGGGTCCTCTGGCAGAGGCTAAGGCACTGATTTACAACAATGTGTCATTACTGACTTTAAATAATGAGCTTTAGAAAATATGATTAAATATAGATATTATCTGCACCCAAAGTCTGATGCTGGCCTCCTGGGAATATAGATTTTTAAAGAATGGAAGTCAGTAATCCAAAGTGGAGAAGTTTTGGAGGTTATTTACATAAAGTAGAAAGTTTAATAGAATCTTAACACTTTTTAATAATTTAGTTATAATGATCCAGTTGGTCGAGAAGATCTTTTTCTGAGAAAGGCATATTTAACATTTTATGCTAAAGATGTAACAGACTTGAGGTTTTGGGCATCATCTGGTCTGAGTTAGGTGTAGGACAATACAGGAGGCTGGTAATCTATAATAAAGGTCAGTGATTTGAAGGGCAGGAGGTCTAGTCTCTGATCTCTCTTAGTCGTTTATAGAATAAGAACAATGAGAGAGTTAATTCACAATCTAAGAAGCAGAAGTTGCAACTAAATGTTCTGTGACTCAGATCACAGTCACATCTCCCTTAAGGCTTAAAGTGTTTTGGAAGTTTCAATAGCTTTTAATTTTTTTCTTTTCCTATTTCCCGCTTTATATCAAGATCTTTCAAAGAAAGCATCCTAGATGAACCCAGTAGATTTTACCCTTTTTATGTTTATGACTTTAGTTCCACTTTGCTATGAAGGCTCATTTCTAGAATGTCATGCACCTGGCAATGAATAATTGGGTAAGTTATAAAGCTGATGGAGTACAGGCTGAATTTAAAGTAACGTGAAGGAAGTGACTTTGTTACAGGGGTCAGACTAAATGGCTGTGTCTCTAATTAATGTAATCTTCTTGACTAACCATTATTTTAGTCCTTTTAATCATATGTTGACTCTATTGTAAATAAATGTTGTAGAAGTGAAGACAAAAACAGGATAAAATATATGATTATAATTTTGGAATAAGTAATAACTTTTGTCACCAAGTTTCCCAAGACTTAAACTAGTTGCTTAGGCAGTTGCTCAGGGAGAGTTTTGGCCTTAAACTATTATTTATTTGGGTTTTCATGTCAGCCATTAATTTAGTAATGTTATTTGATTTGGGGTATTGATATTTATGATAGTGCATGTTCTCCCTTGGACTGTAGTGAGTATGTCTAAAGTCATATGGTTCTGTAATATAGTCTTTTTTATAGGAGTTACTTTATTGTTTAATAATAAGATATCCATGTGGCTATCATTTAGGGCCTTTTTGTATATTTGCTTAGGGACTGTATATTAAATGACATTTTTAATATCTAGTTGTGGCACAAAGATGAAAGCTAAATCATTTAATCAACTGAATTTAGAATAAACCCAATAAGATTATAAATGAGGAAGGTTTGTGGGGGTTTGAAAGGATATGCTTTAGTATGCTTATGTCCAAGTATAACCCATAACTATACTTGAACACTGCCTAGTAACACAAAGAACACTGCCCTAATCATCTTAGAGGTAACTATGGCCACATATTGGCATCACACAGCCAAGCTGTTCTTTTTGGAGCTAACCATAAAATTCTTGGTCACTGTGTCTATTTAGTGGCATGTCAATCCATACTTTGTAATATAATGGCATGAACATACTGTTTTGGGAGTATCTATTTTATTTTTTGTGTGTTACTTGGCCAGGTATCTTTGGCGTGATTTTTTTCTGTTCTCAATATAAAGGGGCAAGCTGACTAAGCTGACCAGAGGAGCAGGTAAATCAATAAAATTGTTCATAATTGTGTTATCATCTTGAAATCAAGCTGTCTTATCTTTTAGTTGGGACACTGTTATTGTCTTATCTCTTGGAGCAGTGCCACTGTTAAAGCTAATGAATTGGGGGTTTTACTGAAAAATGTTTAATGTCTTTTATTTTGTAAGGTTTCATTAACAGATGAGTGACATATATTATCTTTAGTCATATTAGTGCTAAGTACCAGTAACTGTTCTTGAAAAACACAGATATATTTTTCCTATTTTATTTAGTCTTTGGAGAGGAGATAACTATCATGGTAGGACAGAACCTCCAGCAAAGGCATGAGGCCACACACCCAGCAAGTGTGTTTTTGCAGTCTATTAGCATAGTCTTGTTCCCACTGTAAGAAGAGATGGTTTTATGGTAACAGCTGATAAGAGTAGCATTAAAACATAATAATTAGGGGAGGGGTGAAAAGAAATAAACTCAATGGGAACTTAGAAAATATTTTTCATCTAATAACGATTATTAATAACAAGGATTTATTTAGATTTTGGCCTGGTCTAGTGTCTTGGGAAGGTTGACTGTCTCAGATGTCATCTTTTTTTTTTTTGGCTGGCATCGATCTACCTAACAGTGAAGATTACCTTCTGGTGAAATCAACTATTCAGGAAATAAGATAAATGAATCTAAGAGTTGATGTCTTCTAATTTTGCAATGCAATGGTTACTAGTAAGAATTACCTAATAAGATCTCTTTTACTTGGTTAAAAAGATACTGCTTTGGCCGGGCGCAGTGGCTCACGCCTGTAATCCCAGCACTTTGGGAGGCTGAGGCGGGTGGATCATGAGGTCAGGAGTTCCAGACAAGCCTGGCCAAGATGGTGAAACCTCGTCTCTACTAAAAATACAAAAATTAGCCAGGCTCAGTGGCATGCACCTGTAATCCCAGCTACTCAGGAGGCTGAGGCAGGAGAATCGCTTGAACCAGGGAGGTGGAGGTTGCAGTGAGCTGAGATCATGCCATTGCACTCCAGCCTGGGTGACAGAGTGAGACTCCATCTCAAAAAAAAAAAAAAAAAAAAGATATTTTAGTAAATAAAATCTCTTGGTTGAAATTCACGGTCTTTAAATTTTTGTCTCTCAGGAGCTCACCATGAAAATAATTTTTCACTAAAAATTTAAAATTTTTAGTTAGCTGCCATTGTAATAGTTGCATATGTCTCCCTTTAATATTAGAGATGTATAATTTTTTGAGTGAATTTTATAGGTTTATCTGTTATAATTATAAATGGAGACAAGTGATGTCTATTAAAAGGGATTGATCTTAGGTTATACAAACTCAATGGAAGAGATTTTGGCCGAGGAATTTTTAAAGCCTCAGTTAATTTTGTCGACTAAGTTTTATTATTTAGTTTGTGTGTTTTATTAACCAGATGAATGGAGATAATAAGTATAACAGATATGTTGGAGGACGAGCCAGATTTTATATACTGATTTTACTGATTGAATTATCTGTCTAGTAAAGCAAGTGCCTCTATTGCTAAGAAGTTCCAGGGGAATTCCTCAAGTTAGAATAATTTTTTAAAGATAACTTTACTTACTGTTAAGGCCATTGTTCTTCTGTGCATACATGTTATGACTCAATAACAACATATGTAAATCATCACTAGAACACATTCACTTTCTTGTGATGGTGGTAGCTGAATAAAATCTAAGTGTCATGCTCCAAAGGGACCTCTAGAAAGGGAAAAATGTCTTTGGAAATCGTAAATTTTTTGTATTACATTTTGGGCAAATGTGATGTCATTATATATCCTATGATCTATGGCTGAGAAAGTGTTTAGAAATACTGTTTTTCTCAAATATGTTATCAGGACTCCAGTGAGTTCAATCATATATATATAGGTTTACAAATGATGATTGAAATTTAGCAGGAAGCAGAGGCACACTGTTTGGCCTGTATCATACCTTATCTTTGGGAAAACATGTTCTTCCTCCTGTTTCGTTTTTTGTTTTTTTGTTTGTTTGGATTTTGGGGTTCTTTACTTAAAAAGTTTCACATCAAATTTAATGTTCTTTAGGTCATTGATGTTAGAAGTTAATACAGATTGAAGTTAATATAGATTGTTTAGAAGTTAATATAGATTATTTTGTTTGTTTAGATGTATTTAGAGCAGCTTTTTAAAAATTATACTTTCAGTTCTGGGGTGCATGTGCAGATAGTGTAGATTTGTTACATAGGTATACACCTGCCATGATGATGGTTTGCTGCATCCAATGCTCCACCATCTACATTAGGTATTTCTATGAATGCTATCCCTCCTCAATCCCCTTACCCCCTGCTATTCCTCTCCTAGCCCCTCAACCCCCAGACCCCAGTGTGTGATGTTCCCCTCCCTGTGTCCATGTGTTCTCATTGTTCAACACCCACTTATGAGTGAGAATATGTGGTGTTTGGTTTTCTGTTCTTGTGTCAGTTTGCTGAGAATGATGGTTTCCAGTTTCATCCATGTCCCTGCAGAGGACATGAACTCATGCTTTTCATGGCTGCATAGTATTCCATGATGTATATGTGCCACATTTTCTTTATCCAGTCTATCATTGATGGGCATTTGGGTTGGTTCCAAGTTTTTGCTATTGTTAACAGTGCTGCAACAAACATGTGTGCATGTGCCTTTATAATAGAATGATTTATGATCCTTTGGGTATATATTCCAGTAATGGGATTTCTGGGTCAAATAATATTTCTATTTCTATATCCTTGAGGAATCGCCACACTGTCTTCCACAATGGTTAATTTACACTCCCACCAACAGTGTAAAAGCATTTCTATTTCTCCACATCCTCTCCAGCATCTGTTGTCTCCTGATTTTTTAATGATTGCCATTCTAACTGGTGTGAGGTGGTGTCTCAACGTGGTTTTGATTTGCCTATCTCTAAAGACCAGTGATGACGAGGTTTTTTTAATATATATATTTTTTTGGCTGCATAAATGCCCTCTTTTGAAAAGTGTCTGTTCATTTTCTTTGCCTTTGCCCACTTTTTGATGGGGTTGTGTTTTTTTTGTAAATTTGTTTAAGTTCTCCATAGAATCTGGATAGTAGCCCTTTGTCAGATGGGTAGATTGCAAAAATTTTTTCCCATTCTGTTAGTTGCTGATTCAATCTATTGATAGTTTCTTTTGCTGTGCAGAAAGAGCAGCCTTTTTTTTTTTTTGCTATATTATTAGCTAGTGATTTTTTTTTTTTTGGAGTATCTGATTTGGAATGAACTGGGATTTTAATAATGACCAGACATTTTGGTAATAATATGGCTTTTAACAATTGCATAATAAAGTATCTTTTTAAAATGGACTGATCAGAAGAGGTTAAAACCCCTTTTTGTTTTGTAGCATTTAAAAATTTTGAGGTATTCTGAAAAAATCTCTGCTGTCTATATGCATATTAGCAGAGGTTTTTGGTCAGTTAACAGGCCCTAATTAATGTTATCAATCTTTTTGTGTGTGTGTGTGTGTGGTCTCGATTCACCCAGGCTGGGGAACAGTGGCACAATCTCGGCTCACTGCAAACTCCGCCTGCAGGGTTCAAGCAATTCTCTGCCTCAGCCTCCCAAGTAGCTGGGATTACAGGTGCCTATCACCACACCCAGCTAATTTTTGTATTTCAGTAGAGATGGGTTTCACCACCTTGGTCAGGCTGGTCTTGAACTTCTGACCTCATTATTCACCCACCTCGGCCTCCCAAAGTGCTGGAATTACAGGCATGAGCCACAGCGCCCAGCCTAATGTTATCAATCTTATTTGTTGAGCCAAGGTGGCTTCTGGAAGGTAAGTACTTCTTAGTTTTTCAGTTAAAGATCTTGTACTGTAACCTGTACAAGAAGTCCCAGATTTAATTTTAAGTAATATTTATCTGTAAGCCACATAACATCAGTGTTACTAAGAGGAATCTCTTGTAAATCTGTTCTAGAACAGCAAAGCTGGTTGCTTAAGATTATGCAACCATGCAGCATGTCATCTGAATGTAGAGGCAGAAGAGTGGCAGGGTGCAGATGACTGCTACTAGAGATTATAATGTGAGATATAGAAAGAAGAGGAACTTCACAAGAAGCGAATCTGCTAATAGAACAATGTTGAGTGTACTATGAATTCACAAGTGCTTCCACAGAATGTGGAACAAAGACAGCGATTGGAAAGCCCATCACTATTTCTTCGGTTATTCTTACTAACAGAGCAGTGGCAGTTACTGTCCTCATGCGAGGTGGCCATTTCTTAGCCACAGAGTCTTGTGTCCTTCAGGTCTATTTTGGTCTCCATGTTTTTGTGTCCCAAGACATTTTTATGATTTTCATGAACAAACAATGAAAATGGAATATCATAATGTGGATGTCCCAAAGCTAGGGCATTTATAACACTCTTTTTAACCTCTTTTAATGTTAACTGATTTTTTGTATTCCATTTGAGGGGGTCTGGTTTATCTTATTTAGAAGAGTATATAAAGGCTGAGTTTTTAAGGAGAAGTTTGAAATTTAATTATCATAGTATTTGGTAATTCTTAGAAATCTTTTTAGTTGTTTCATAGTTTTGGGGGTAGGGAGGGCCAATATACTGTCTAGGTGGATAAAATGATCTTCCTTTGATATTAAATTACCCAAATATCTTTGTGTGACAAAATTAATGTTTTTGTTTTTCTTGAGGCCTTGTGTCCCTTTAGGGCTGTTGTAACAAGTGAATCTCATTCTCTATAGAGGTTTGCCTATCCTCTGAGCAGAGAAGCAAATCATCTGTGTGTTGTATTAAAATAGATTTCTTACAGAAGTCAACATCTGAGAGACCTGCTTTTCATATCTGTGAAAAGTAAGTGGGGCTCTCAGAGTTTCCCTGAGGCATGACTCTCCATGTGTATTTCCGTCTTCCCAAGTGAAGGAAAAGAGGAATTATCTTTATTTACTGGAATATTGAAGAATGTATTCTATAAATTTATCACAGTAGAGAATTTGTCTTTTTTTTTTTTTTTTTTAGATAAAGTCTTGCTCTGTTGTCCAGGCTGGAATGCAGTGGTGCCATCTCGGCTCACTGCAACCTCCGCCTTCTGGGTTCAAGAGATTCTGTCTCAGTCTCCTGAGTAGCTGGGATTACAGATGCACACCACAATCCCCAGCTAATTTTTGCATTTTTAGCAGAGATAGGGTTTCACCATGTTGGCCAGGCTGGTCTCAAACTCCTAACCTTTGGTGAACTGCCTGCCTCGGCCTCCTAAAGTGCTGGGATTACAGGCGTGAACCCCCACACCCCGCCAAGAATTTAACTGTTTGATAATATAGTCAACAATGTATGGGGGTTTGGCACTACCAGATGGTGAGGAATATTGTTAATTTATCTTAGTTCTCACACAACCCTCCATCATCTACCATTTGGTTTGCTTATGGGAAGGGTAAGTGTTATATGGGCTTGTACAGGGAACAATGAAGCCTCTTGTTCCATAGTCTAAAACTACAGGTCTTATTCATTCTAAAGTTTCTGGTTTCAAAGGGTATTGCTTAAGGTTTGGAAGAGGTTTTGATGGATGTATTTGAATTCTGATTGGAGCATCTAAGATAATCTTTCCAATATCAGTGGAAGACTTTGACCATAATTGATTAGGTACTGCCTTTAGCAGTTTTTGTAACTTTTTACCACTGAGTTATTTGGTGTCTTCTGTTTTCATATCATTCTAGTACTAATTCCAGAGGGGGTCAGAAACAAAGATCCTGCCAACCTACTGGGCACATCACCATATCTGGAGAGCCAGATCCAGGGGGACATGCAGGAGCTAGGCCCTTCCAGCCTGAGGCATAAGAATTAGCAGGGAAGGAGTCCTGAGTCTTAGGCCCACACCCACTGATAGAGGAGAAGCTGAAGCAGAATGGGAGCCCGTGAGTCAAACCAGCAGCGGGAAGGTGAGCACAGAGGGCTGGGACCAGGCCAGGGAGGCTGTCTCTCCTGGCGATTGAAGGCTTCAATCTGGTTTCCAGCAAAAAAAGTCTCTGGCCTAGGACAGGAATCTCCCCATCTGGGAGAAGAGGCTCATTATAAGTCACCCTGACAGGGAAAGCTTGTTGATGAATTTCCTTCTCTAGGTATCAGCTTTGGAAATGGACCAGGAGGTGGAACTGTTGGCTTCAGAAGCTGAGTAAGGAGGGGGAGGCAGCCCCTTAACCCTGAGGCAGGAACCTGCTCCCAGGCACTGAAGGAGCCCAAGAGAATAAGTAAGTTGTCATTTCACCAGCACAGCAAGGAGCGAAGAAGAAACTCTGATTTCCAGGCTGTTCATCTGTTCCTACCTCCTCTGCATTCTCAGGGCATTTCTGGCTAAAGGATTTTGTAAATACCTGAATTACTGTAGTTAAAGAAAGCTACTTTTACAAATTGCTATGGAAACTTTCCTCCTTGATCCCTTTCAAGTCCTGAATTCTATGCACATGTAAAGCCAAAGTAATGCTTTCTTCAGCCAGAGGTCTGAGGAATGAAGGTCAGATCAAGCATTAACGCCACAAAAGCTTTATCAGGGCCCAGAAGTTGAGCTGCTGACATTTGCAGAGGAAAAGCAAATAAGATAAGGAAATTGGAGTCATAAAAGCAATCTAGCAAAAAATTGTTAATAAAGTAAATGGGATTATGGAGAGAACATACTCGACTCTCCAAATTAATAACTGTACATCTTTGAAGGGCCACAAGTTAAAAAGCAAATAAGAGCATCAGCATGATTCCCTCTTTTCTACATTACAAACACACTTGTAACATCAAACTCTCCTGACCATTTCTAAAGGCAGAGCCCACAGGTGAATGCCTGATAACTTTATGGTGCCAACGATGTGATATAAATTGAGAATGGGGGCAATTCTAAAGTCATGTGTTATTTCAAAGATCGTGATGTATTTGATCAACCATTAACTTCAGGGAAACATGAAAGAGTTCATTTTGTCCTGAGATGCATAAACTCACTGTCTTTTTTATTTATTTATTTATTTGTTTGTTTTTTTATTGCATTTTAGGTTTTGGGGTACATGTGAAGAACATACAATATTGTTGCATAGGTACACACGTGGCAGTGTAATTTGTTGCCTTCCTCCCCTTCACCTATATCTGGCATTTCTCCCCATGCTATCTCCC
>CAUYQU010002155.1:0-61315 GCA_963574635.1 Cheracebus regulus | reverse complement strand
TAACCCCACGCCCTCCCACCACCAGCACATACCCCCCCACCACCCCAGCGCCAGCGTCCCGCACTGCCTCCTACACACCAGCCCACCCACCCTAATCCCCGAAGCCCCTCCTCCCCTCATCCCCTCCTTCCCTCCCTCCCTTCCTTCCTTCCTTCCTTCCATGGACTTTGGCTCTCCTTGCCCAGGCTGGAGTACAGTGGAATGATCTTGGCTCATCACAACCTCTGCCTCCCTGGTTCAAGCAGTTGCGATTCTCCTGCCTCAGCCTCCCAAATAGCTGAGATTACAAGTGCCTGTCACCACACCCAGCTCATTTTTTTGTATTTTTTAGTAGAGACAGCGTTTTACCATGTTGACCAGGCTGGTCTCAAACTCCCGACCTCAGGTAATCCAGCTGCCTTGACCTCCCAAAATGCTGGGATTACAGGTGTGAGCCACCGTGCTTGGCTTTATTTCTTTGATGATTTTTCCCCTCCATTTTGCCTGTTCTTTCTTTATAGAATTATTATTTGGTGTTTGCCAGTTAACATTTCCCAGATCCTTTTCCTCTTCTGGCCATGTCTTCAGATAGAAATATATGCATGTGCCGATTGCATATAACAGGGTCAAGGAAATAATAGCATTATGTTAGTCGGTGTCTAAACCGTACAATGTAGTGGGTCTAGTGTCATCCTGTATCTCACTGAAGGAGTAGTAGTATCTGAGAAATATGATGTAATGGACAAGGCAGTAGATGAAAAGACAGAAAAACAGATTCTGGCCTCAGCTGTTTCTTACTAGTTTAAGGATTGCAGTAGAGTGTCTGTAAAGATGGTTGCCAACAATTCCTTCCACCCACATTCTCGAATGTCACTCTCTTTATGAAGAGATGGAGTCTATTTCACTTTCCCTTGCATCTGGGTTATGTGACTTCCTTTGACCAACTTATGCTGGAATTCTTGGGATGCAGTGGAAGTGACACTGTTTTAGTTCTAGGCCTGGCAGCTTCCACTTTAACTTTTTTTATTGAGACCAAGTCTGGCTGTCTAGCCCAGGCTGGAGTGCAGTGGCATGATCTCAGCTCACTGCAACCTCTGCCTCCTGGGTTCAAGTGATTCTCCTGCCTCAGCCTCCCAAGTAGCAGGGATTACAAGTGCGCCACCATGCTCAGCTAATTTTTGTATTTTTAGTAGAGGCAGGGTTTCACCATGCTGGCCAGGCTGGTCACGAACTCTTTACCTCATGATCCACCTGCCTCGGCCTCCCAAAGTGTTAGGATTATAGGCATGAGCCACTGCACCCGGCCCACTTTCACTTCTTGAAAGCCAGCAACTATCTTGCTGGAGAGAGGCCCTTCTGGATCTTTCAGCCTCGTTTGGGTCTTGCTAGCTAAGACAGACCAGAGATGAGCCCACCCAGTGAACTCCACCTTTTGCAGAATCATGAACAAATAAATGGTGGTGGTGGTTTTAAACCTCTAAGATTTGGAGGAGGTCTTTGTTATGGTAATAGGTAAATGAAACACAAACTGGTACCTGGATTTGGAGTGCTGCTGTAACAAAACCCTAAAATATGTGCCATTGACTTTACTGCCAGCTGGTAACTAGAGCGATGACTGTTAGTGGAAGATGGAAGAGCAGTGAGGCAGTTGTTATGGGCGGGGGTACTGGAGAAGAGGCAAACTATATCACGTAGTGGCAGGATGTTTGACATTGCTGTTGCCTGTGGTGACATGAATGATAGAATATGTGCCATTGAACTTGTGGATATAGCCAATGAGGTTTTCGGGTAAAATACTGAAAGTGCCAGTGGGTTTCATTTAGCTGCTTAAAGGGCAAAATATCTGTTTGGTCTTCAAGCAGAATTCTAGCCAGTGAAATGTTTGCAAAGTAAGAAATGGTATCTGGAGAAAGATCCAACCAAGGTGTGGCTATAAAAACATTTTTTTAAAGACTCCAAGAAAGATTTGTTGTGGTGCTTCGAAGACCATCTCAGGGCTTCTAAGAAACTTGAGTGCATTGTCCCACTGCAGCCTGACATGTAACGTAGAGACAGATCTATTAAAAAAAATGAATATGAATCTTGGAACATGGAATTAAACCTCAGCAAGATTTACATAAATAAAGTTTTTGAGAAAATTGTATATAAATTTTGGAGCATGGTATGAACCTTAATAAGATATAGAAAATCCACACGGTTTTTAAGACATTTGTATTAATGAAAGAACTGCCACCTTAAACCAGAAATAGTTCAAAATGAAAAGAGGTCTCCAGACCTTTCACTTTCTACTAGCATGAATGAAGCAGACAGAGAGCTGTTCAGCTACAAATATAGGCCATTCTTAAGAAAAGGAAATACATTTAAAAGGGAGGAGCCTAGATGTCAGAGGGCAAAGCCAAAATTTGAGTAGAGCAATGGATTAAAACAAGGATCAGCAAACTACAATCCATAGGGGAAATCCCGCCTGTCACTTGTTTTCGCACAGCCTGTGAGCCAAGAGCCCTGGCACCTTCAGCTTTTCCTTCTAGAAGGCTGGCTGCCATGATTACCGTGTTGTAGCAAAAGAGGAGAATCTGGAGGATGAAAGACCAAGGAAGAGAAAGCCCAGCCTGCTCTCTGTCATTCTAGCAATGCCAGCTCAGGCACCAGACAAATGAATGAGGCTGCTTTCAATCTTCCAACCCCAACTAAACTACCCAACCCAACATGCTGTGGAGGAGCACCAAGCTGTCTCCATTGGGTCCTGCTTGAACTGCAGAATCACAAGCAAGTAAATAGATTTTAACCCCTAAGTTTTTGGAGATAATTTGTTATACTGCAAAAGTAACTGATGAGGGTCTTGGGTGCATTATTTAATACCTGGACTGGGCAGAAGATTTTATTTGGACTCCAATTTCTTCATATATAAAAATCAAGGGCCGGGTATAGTAATTCACGCCTGTAATTCTAGAACTTTGAAAGGCCAAGGTAGGTGGATCACTTGAGCCCAGGAGTTCGAGACCAGCCTGAGCAGCATACCAAGACCTTGTCATCTCTACAAATAATGGGAAAATTAGCAGGGCTTGGTGTACGGGCCTGTGGTCCCACCTACTCAAGAGGCTGAGGGGAGAGGATTGCTTGAGCCTCGGTGGTCAAGGCTGCAATAAGCCCTAATCACACCATGCATTCCAGCCTGGGTGACAGAGTGAGACTGAAACTAAAAAAAATAAGGCCAGGAGTGGTGGCTCATGCCTGTAATCCCAGCACTTTGTGAGGCCCAGGTGGGCAGATCACCTAAAGCTGGGAGTTCGAGACCAGCCTGACCAACATGGAGAAACTCCCTCTCTCCTGAAAATACACAAAAATTAGCCAGGCATGGTGGTGCATGCCTGTAAATCCCAGCTGCTCAGGAGGCTGAGGCAGGAGAATCGCTTGAATGTAGCAGGTGGAGGTTGCAGTGAGCCGAGATTGCAACAAGAGTGAAACGCCATCTCAAATAATAATAACAATAATAATAGTAAAAATCAAGGATAAGGCAGTTTAATCTCTAGGGTCCCTGCTTGCTCTAACATTCGTTATTCAGTGAATAATTGTATTCTATCATTCTATCACATTTATTGAGTGCCTACCATTGCTAGCTAGCACTAGTAGAGGTATTGAGTGCAGCAGAGAAAGTGTGAAGAAAACAAAGTCGAGCACTTAGCAATATGGACAACAGCAGACAATTTGAGGACTGATGTAAATATTCTCCCCAACATGGCTGGTGTCAGGGAGTGGTGGGTGGGGGCGGGACAGCAGGGAATAGAGTTATCTGACTAATACTCAAAAGATCTTTTATACTGGCAGAATTGGCCTCACATTCCTCAGAAATAGCCTACTATGACTTCTTTTTTTTTTCTTTCCTTTGAGATAGAGTCTTGCTGTCGCCCAGGCTGGAATGCAATGGCGCAATCTCAGCTCACTGCAACCTCTGCCTCCCAGGCCCAAGCGATTCTCCTGCCTCAGCCTCCTGAGATTACAGGCACGTGCCACTGTGCCCAGCTAATTTTTGTATTTTTAGTAGAGATGGGGTAGTTGTATTTTTAGTAGAGATGAGGTTTCACCATGTTGGGCAGGCTGGTCATGAACTCCTGATCTCAGGTGATCCTCCCACCTCGGCCTCCCAAAGTGCTGGGATTACAGGTATGAGCCACCGCGCCCAGCCAAACTATGACTTCTAATTGCTTCATTTTTATGATAACATCAGTGCACATTTCTTTCGAATGAAGCAAAGCCTGGTGATTATACAAATCTATGGAAATTTGGATTTGCTGCATGCCCAAGAGGAGCACAAAATTCTTTTGGACATTTGATGGCTTTTATATATTCCATATGATTTGAATTAAATTTTATCTTCTGCTAAGGGCCTATCACAGCACAGTTCACACCAAACAGGCAGATAAACATTGTTTCCGCCTTTGAAGCTTTCAGGCTAAATTGAAGAGCTATAAATGTAAATCAGTAATTGCATCCAAAATGTTGTTTTATTTTCTATTTGGCCCTGCGGTAGGGCTTATCGTGTGTAATTCCTCATGAAAACGCTGGATAACAGAGAGCTCTGGGTGGGTTGCTAAGAGACCCCAGTTGTGGCCAACTTTCCCCTGTTTCACTCTAGGACAGTGAGTAGAGCACTGAATGTCTGTTGGCCTTACCATTCTCTGATTCCCAGGAGTGAATTGATGTTCAACTGGAAAGTAAAAATGGACGTTAAGAGAAATGGGAGATTAAAACACAGAATCCTGAAAACCAGAAAACAGCTGCAAGAAGTGAGTGTGCAAGGAGGGATTTAAAAGACGCAGTGAGCAGTCCTCAGGATTCTCACCATAGCTTTCCTGCTAGTTTGAGGTTCTGAATACAGTATTTGGGTCGTCACACAAATACGTGTTAGCCCGCACATTGCCAACATGACTCTTGGAGGAAAATCGCGAAACAGCAAAATCAAGCAAGAGAGTTGGGTAAACGGCTACAAGAAACACCCACACCAACACACACAACCAGGCAGTGCAAGAAACACACACACACACACACACACACACACACACACAGAGCACAAAATAGCAAAACTAAGCAAGGGAGTTGGGTAAACCGCTGCAAGAAACACACCCACACCCACCCCCCCCCCACACCAGCTGCAAGAAACACACACACACACACACACACACACACAGCAGTCAAGAAAGAAAGACGGGAGGAAAGTAATATGTTGAAACTTCGGGTTCAAAGCCATAGGCCCCACCCAGCCCAGGACCGCCTGCCACGAGGCCGCGCAGAGCTCCCCGCGGCGCGGAGAGGAGAGAGCACAGCCGTACTAGGGACAGGGGTGCCTCCCGGGGCGTGACTGAGGCGGCATCCTGGCTCGCGGCTTCCGCCTCCCAGCCCGCGCTCGGGGCTTCCCAGCGCGCTCAGAGGTCGGGGCGGCGCAGGCTTTGCTGCACAGGGCGAATCTCCCTCCCTCCCGGCGCGCCCCCCGGGAACTGGCGGCCAGAGATTAAGCTGACATGTTGCAGACGCCCCATGGTAATGGGGCGCTGGATGCCAACAGCCCCAGCTCAGGGGAGTCCAGATTTATGTTTTTTGGAACAATTATTTCCTCCATTGCATTATCGCCAAAAAAAAAAAAAAAAGCCACTTAACCATGCCCAGAGTCTCCTACTAAAGTCTTGCTGATTTATTAACCCAAGCCGAGGCTGAGAGCTCGACGTGGCACTTAACAAGTAAAACGAGAAAAGGAGGAAGAAGCCGGGCCCCTATGGGCCTGCGGGTAGCCTAGGCCAGGCTTTCTTCCAGGGCCGGGCCAGGGGTGCGGGGGCCGCTCCCGTGTGGCGCGGCTCCGGAGCGTTTCAGGGCGTGGTCCCTCCTGGCCGGCGGGCCGGAGTGAGTCACCCTGACTCGGGATGGGAGCGGGCTGGGGAGCGGGGGGGTAGGGGCGGGGCGGGGCGGGCCTCGCCTCTCGGGGAGGAAGTGGCGGGTATAAAAGCCCCACCCAGGCCAGCGGGCTCCGCTCGGCATCTGGGGACACTCTCTGCTCTCGGCGCCCGGCCCAGGTAAGCGAGGCGCGCCCTGCCTGTCCGCTACTGGCCGCCCGCTAGCGGGGTGTGGAGACGGCTAGGAAGAAGGGCACGGCCTGGCAGGGAGGCTCGGGCTACGGGTCCCGGAGGCCGTCGGGGGCAGGGGGCTGAAGGGCCCGCCCGCACTGGAGAGTCTTTGAGGAGGGGGCGCAGGGGCAAGTTGTGCGGGGCAGGGGTGAGGGGCCGCCGGCGCCCGGGCCGGGAGGGTGCAGGGCCCAGGTCAGGGGGTGTCGGGCTTCCCTCTGAAGTCCTCGCGGGAGCGGGGCGAGGCGGCGCGGGGAGGGGGCGGAGGCAGGCCCCGCATTCCAGGCGCGCCGGGCGCCGCGAGGCAGGGTGTGGCGGTCCAGGGAGCCGCAGGTCCCGCGCGGCTGTTGCACCTGGGCTTTCCACCGCCCTCTAGAAAGTGCCCCCATCTGTTCTAAGTTACGGTACTCGAAACAGACGTGCGCTTGTGTAGTTGAACCGACCAGCAGGAGGAGAGCAGTGTGGGAGGATGAGAGGGGAGAGTGTGAGTAGACACCACCGCCCCCTATGAAAGAAAACATTAAAACGTCAGTTCATTCCCCTTGATCTAGATTATCCTGTAGGATAGCAACTTCGGATTTCATTCTTCCTGGAGAGTTTTCCGCTTGGTTGAACACATTGGCCTCAGGAAGGTAGTGTCCCCCATGATTCTGTGGGGAGGGTTGTCCAGACTGTTACTCGCAGTGATGTGACAATGAGTCAGGAACTGAGGGTACAGAAAAGGGCGTGGCCCCGGGGCCGCTCTCTCCTGGCGGCTCGGTGCAGCTGGCCCCAGAGCTGGTGTGGAGGACTTGGGTTCCCTCAGCTGGCTGTTGAGAAGAAGGAGGGGAACACCTTTCTTTATCTGGGAAAGTGACTTAAGGATGCCTATTCTTACCACCCAAACAGGGTTCTTGGAGATTTCAAAAAGCGCGGTCATTCAAAAATAAATGTGTAAAGTACACAGAAAACACTAAGTGCTGTGCAAATGCCAAGTGTCATTTTTGTAGTAAGATTGCCATTTTAAAGCTGTGGGTGTTCTGAGTCTGTGGGTAAAAGAGCAGTGGCCTCATGGGTACACGCTGGGCTATTACCAAGAACCTCAGGCTGTTGGTGTGCAAGGGCCTGGGCCCCATACAGTAGTGATGGATTTCTCTTCACGCGTGTGTGCTACTGCGCCTGTCTGGAACTTGGTGACTTGGTACAGCAGAATACACTCTCCCAGTGAAACTGTGTTGCACAAGGCACTGACCTTTCCAGCCTAGCCCTGAAAAACCTATTTAACATCCCTGCCTAATTATGGGGAGGTGGAGGGTAGTGAGGGACAGTATGTGTATAGGAAGACTAAATCAATTAAATATTTTTCTGGAACTTTTTTTTTTAATTTTAAGGTCGACGCTGAGTAAATGAATTTAATTGAAAAATTATGACTTTGCCTCTGTTCCACTTTCTTTTTTCCACCTTCCACCTCCTTAGAGACGCTCTTCTGTGTTCTATTACAACAGCTGTCCAGGCTGGTCTAGTTACACCACATTCCTTCCTCCTTCCTCCTTCCCCCTTCCCATTTCAGTGAACTGAACCAGTATCCAGCTAGAGACTAGCAAATTGAAACAATATTCATTAAGTTAGGAATGGTTGGTGGTCCAAAGACCGTCAGCAACCCAGAGGAGTTATTTAAAAAACAATACTGGGTGTGGTCGTGGGCCTGTAGTCCCTGCTGCTCAAGGTGGAGGATCGCTTGAATCCAAGAGGTCAAGGCCAGTGTGAGCAATATAGCAAGACCTAGTCTCAAAAAATAAATACATAAAATAATTTTTTTAGAAAAAACCTCATTCACCTAAACAGATCTATAATTTATTGAACTCAAAGCTATGGAATCAAAGAGTGGTAATATTCAGGCAATATGAAGGAATATTTTAGGTAAGACCAAGACAGCCGAGGTGTCTTTGATTTCTTCCCTTCTTCTAAGTCTATTATCGAAAGGTTTTAAGGGTTTCTCCAAAAGAGTCTGTTGAATCTGCAGTGGAAGGGTGTTACCATCTATGTGCATTTTTACAATTAGAGGGTTGCGATTTGGAGACTGCCTAGATTTTGTATTTCTTGCAGTGCCAAGTAGCCTGCCTCTGATAAATGCCCAGGAAATATTGCTGACTCACTGACTCTGATTAGGGGCCCAGTCTTGCACTGGAGTCTCCATATTTAACATCTTGTCTTTTGAGTTATTAACCTATGGTATTGATTGACATTAGGCTTGCAGTCATGGCCCTTAGTTTTCTGGCTAATTTCTGATTTAAGTAGTTTTCCTGGCGTAGTAGAATATGCTTCTGTAATTGCTATTGATTTTGAGGGTAGTAGGCTCTTCCTGCACCATCGGGCCTTTGTTCTCACTCTTTGCTTGTGTAGAGCCTGGAGCCTGCGGGACCATTTTTCATTAAGGGAGAATGGGAGTGTCACAAAAGGAGTCTCAGGCTCTAGTGGGCTGCTTTAAACAACCATTTATTCCACAACATATTAATCACCTAGTATGTTCTACTCACAGTTGTGGGCACTAGGGATAACAGCAGTGAACAAAACAGACCCTCCCCCCGCCCCCCTGCCCCCCCCCCCACCGCCAAAAAAGAACAGAATCCCTGCTCTTTAGACCTTAAATCTAGCGGAGAGAGAAAGAAGAGACAAAATAAGTGAATTGTTGAGTTTTAAACTGTATTTTCCCAAATTAATACTAGTTTCCAAACTTGGTGGGGGTTCATTTCCCCTTTAATCCAGCTGTTCCACAGACCTGAACTTCGTATTTTGCCTACCTCAAGGAAGTTTCGCTTAACAGTTATGGTGTCTTAAGTTACCTTCCAGATTCATCTGTGAGAATTAAATAGAAATGGAATGTTCCTCTTTTTCTCACATACGAATCCTCTTACTTCATTTTCCCTGGTGCCACACCCTATTCTAGTTGTAGGCCACACCAAAGGAAATTCCATTTCTTTAAAAATAATTCCACCCATTCACTGCCTGGTATGTTTTTTCTTCTGCTGTTGCCAGGGGCAGTTCATGTACTTTGTCAAGGGACAGGTCAGCAGTAGGGGTCAGGAGATGCCCATATTTGTTCTTCTGGGCGGTTCCACCACTACTTCCAAATCTCCCTTCTAGGGTACACCCTGAAGCTTGTTTTGTTTCATTTTGAGATGGAGCCTTGCTCTATCTCCCAGGCTGGGGTGCAGTTGCAGGATCTCTGCTCACAACAGCTTCCACCTCCCAGGTTCAAGCGATTCTCCTGCCTCAGCCTCCTGAACAGCTGGGATTACAGGCGCCCACGACCATGCTGGGCTAACTTTTGTATTTTTAGTAGAGATGGGGTTTCATCATATTGGCCAGGCTTGTCTCCAACTGCTGATCTCGAGTGACCTGTCAGCCTCTGCTTCCCAAAGTGCTGGGATTACAGGTGTGAGCCATCATGCCCAGCCCACCCTGAAGCTTTTAAGCCAGCTGAGTTCAACGTTGTTAGACCACAAGTTAGTAGCACCCAAGTGGCCTGAGTTTTATCTCAGGTGTGGTGTAGAAAGCTCTGATTCTAGGGAGTGGCTGTGACTTGGAGCCCTTTGTCCATGCTCTTTGTCTTCCTCCCACACCCAAGCTGCACACCCTCAGTTCAGAGGAAATCAGAGTCCTAAGGCTGCTCATATATCCTGCCTTTTTACTGTCTTTTTGCCAGGAGTTGTATGTTACAGTCCCTTGTTGTCCTCTGGACAGAACTAGGACCCAAGCGGCCCTGACGGTGCAGAGGTGGGGGCCATGGCTATATATTGATAAGAGGCTGCCCCAAAGTGATCTGCTGGGCTTTGCTACGAGTTGCAGAAGTTGGTGATTTAAGCCTCCAGCTCTGAATGTGTGGAGCAGGAACTGGATTTGAAATGTCCAGTCTGAGGAGGAGAAAGAAAATTGAGGAAGGATAGTGTGTTGAAAAAGAAGAAAAAAAGATGTTGTATTATAGAAAGACCCATTGTGTGTAAACCATCCCAAGATGAAATTGAATGCCTATCCTGTGCCAGACAACTGTGCTCAGACCTAGGAAGAAACAGGAAGGGGTAGGTCGGAAACCCCGTGGGCGGATAATATGGACGACAGACTTTACACACAAAACTCTAATGTTGCACAGACACACAAAAAGCTGCAGAAGCACAGGGCAGAGGGGTGTGTGAGAAAGGCGACATTTACCATTTGCTGTATCTAAGGGCTCATTCAGATGTCAGCTAATTAAGATTGAGGTTCCTGGTGGAGGGAACTTAGAAAGTGCTGAGCGTGTTTGGGGAAGAGTTAACAGTCCAGTTAACTCTTTTGTGCAGGATGAGTGTATATGTGTGTGTATGTATGTATGTATGTGTGTGTGTGGTGTATGTGTGTGTATGTGTGTAGAGGGTATTTAAGGAAAGGTTGGTTAGTCCACAGTATAGAAGATCTTGGATGCTGATTTCAGATTTTTTTCTGTAGGTGGCCAGGCCCTGTTGAAAGTATAATATGTGGGCCATGAAACACTGAAATTGAGTTGTAGACTGAAAGGCCTGGATTTCCCAACCCTGAAAGTGCTTCATGCCAAGTGACATCATTCTTCCTGCCAGTCTCTTTCCACCCACTCCAACCCCAGATCAGAAGACCAGCAGAGAGAGGCTGTGAGAGCATGAAGCTGTAGCAAGTCAGTAGGGAGCAAACAAATATTGATTCAGATCAGACCATAGAGACAAGCTAGAGCAAGTGCTATGTGTCCCTCCTGCTCAGTCTGATCAAGGCTAGTGGGCTGAATTCCAGGAATTCTGGGCAATGAGTTGGCCCTGTGACTCTGTCATTAATCAAGACCATAAAACCAAGGAGTAGAGTATGTGCTTTCAAAAAGGTCTTGTTAAATAAAGATGCATTAGGTGGGTGGAGGATGGAGTACAGTGGGAACCCCCCCTCCCCACCCAGCACATCAGGACATGCTTTTTTTTTTTTTTTTTTTTTTTCAGTTTAAAATTCCAGTGTGGCCTGTAGACTGTGTGTCCAGGACTGTGGACAGTAAGAGCTTTGGCGGGGAAACCCAACTCTCCACATTGCCATCCTCACCCATTCTTGCTTTAAAATCTTCATTTGAATCATCTAGTCCCTGACTGATTCATCATGGTTGCTAAGAAGCTGTTTTGTGGTAACAGATCAACAGTCCACGTTTAAACTGTGAAGTGGGTGTGTCCATGAAACTACTGGATGTCAGACTCAGATTTGCCTGTGCAGATCAGCCCTGTTGCAGCCTGTTTTTGTTCAAATAACCATTTGGGCTTTCTGGGGCTGGTTCTTAAGTCAGTTCAGTAGAACATGTATTTACTATTCGAAGTGTTGACTTTTAAGTTTTCTTTTGTTTGTTTTAACCTTTTTGTAAACTTTTTTTTTTTTTTGAGAGTGCAGTTAAAACTGCTTGTCTTTTTTTTTTTTTTGGAACTGCACTTTTGGAGTGAAGCAATAAAATACAGTAAAATCTATAAACCCTTAAATTATTAGGTTGGTGCAAAAATTGTTGTGGTTCGTGCCATTAAAAGTAATGGCAGTGACTTTGGCACCAAGCTAAATATCTTTAATAGAGTTTTTCTGTTAAATGTAAATGACTTGTTTCTCAATAACTGCACGGATTTCATTAATGATCAGCCTTGCACTGGGAGCTTTTCTAGCCAGGCATTCACAGTCTCATTTGTCAATCTTTTCAAGGCAGAAGAAACTGTTCTTTTCATTAGGGTGGGGCCAAGTGACCTATTTTCCTACCCAAGTGGAGAATGATTTTAAACCAGTTTGAAGTGGGTGTGGCTCTTTCAGTAAGACTCCCTGTACCTCTAGTTTATTTTCTTAAACAGAAAAACTTTCTCTGATAAAGGGTGATTTTAATGATGTTGTCTAGGACCCAACCTTCCCTGAGAGTGGAAGGCACTGGTGTGTAGATGTACTTATCAACAAATTTAATTTGCTGATTTTTTTTTTTTCTTGTTTGCGAGTTGAAACCTGTCGGCCAGCTGGGTGAGGTTGAAGTGTTGGAAGGAGTGGTGCAAACTGCCATTTTCATGTTCTTTAGAGAAGTCTGCCAGAAAAGGAGTGGTAGTTCTGTTTTTAATGGATTTCTGCATTTTACACGGTGATGAGTGAGTAGAGGTGGAATTGTCTCATACAGCATGTAGATTTCATTTTTTATTTTCATTCAAAACAATAGGTACGCTAAAGTCAGAGTAGCTGTTTTCAGTAAGGAAATTCTGCCTCCAGAGGCCGGTCATGGGGGCTCGTGCCTGTAATCTCAGCACTTTGGTAGGCCAACGTGGGCAGATCATGAGGTCAGGAGTTCGAGACCAGCCTGATCAACATGGTGAAACCCCATTTCTACTAAAAATACCAGAAGTAGCCAGCCGTCATGACGCCTGCCTGTAATACCAGCTACTCAGGAGGCTGAAGCAAGAGAATTGCTTGAACCCAGGAGGGAGAGGTTGCAGTGAATTGAGATCATGCCATTGTATTCCAGCCTGGGTAACTCCATCCATCTCAAAAAATAAACAATAAAAAAGATAAGAAATTATGCCTCCAGAGCAGATGTTTTGGGGAATAAATATGAGTACCAAGTCCCAATTGCTTTGGCTCATAGGTTCCTCGGTATTTCCATAGGGAAGCTTAACTTTGCAGGATTCAGAGACTTATATTCCCCACTGGACGTGGCTCATTTTCAAGCCTGTGCTCTTGTTCTCCTGCCACCTGTGGCGTTATTCCTCTTCCCCTCTCCCCAGGCCTGCCCTCTTGCTTCTTGGCTGGAGCCTCCTGCACAGTGATTCACCCTTCTCAGCCTAGGTAGTCAGCACCTTCTTGTTAAGCCCTTAACTAATCCTGCTCTGATGACTGTCATCTTTCTCTCTGTGTCTTAATCTCTTGGAATGAAGAACCATTGTGGTGAGGTTGAAAGGGCATTGGCCCAGGAGACTGGAGATCTGGGTTTTGGCCCTGCCTCAGCTACTCATTCACTGGGTGACCCTGGGCTAGACTGTCAGTGTGTCACAGAGGAAGGAAGGGAAGAGAGCTCAAAGGTCCTGCAGGGTGGGAGTCTGCATTTCACAGTTTTATAAGTGTCTTTTATATCCTTTAGTAAAGTGCAGGCCCAGCGTATGCTTGTTACGGGTTCGTTGGTTAATCTTAGAGAATTACCGGTGTGTGTAACCCACAGTAGCACTGCCAAGACTTTCTTTTCCTGCTTTCAAGGATCGTAGCACACTGACAAATTCCCATTAGTGAAAGGTACTATATTAAACTAAGGTTTTAACAAACAATGAACCGCAAAGCCAACTGTTGTTCCTTGTAGCAAATAATCGATCATATACAAAATGACTTTGCCTTGCTAGGGGATTTGATGGAGTGAAGAAGAAAGCACTATCTTTTCTTTTTGTTTGCTTTTTGGACATAACCTCAAGATTTTACTGTCCTCATCATAAAACAAAAGATGACACTTAGAACTTGGCCCTTTCTTTTGTTATGTCCTCCCAGTTGAAAATGTTTTCATGTCTTAACAGCCAGCATTTTCTTAGATCTGCAGTTGGGCTCAGCACACTCAAGCCTCAGCACAGTCTCTTTTGCAGTTTTAGCCATTTTCCAGAAAATTGGCTTAGGCTGCCGCCATAGTCACTCTGCTGCTTGTCATAACACCGCTTTCCCTGCGCATACAGGGAGTCCTTGCCCTTCTGATATTGTGCCATTTTGTGGGGTTGGTGCTTGCCACATTTCTTATAGAAAGCCCAGTGGGTTTAAGGAATGTTCACCATGTTTTCGGAATGCTATCAGCATGGGAGGAAAGAGCCCGTATTTTATTTCTGGGGTGAAAATGTGCTATTTAACTCAAATGAAGTAGGAAATATTTATGTGGATACAAAAGGCACCTACATGGGGTAATGTCAAATTTCATAGATACTGCTTTGTGGTAAGTGTGACTTTGTGGTTGTGACATTTGTGGTTTTTTTTCTGCAGGATGATTATAAATAATATAAATAGGAATCTTATACAAAATAGCAACTCATTGTTTTCAAGTTGATTTAGCACCTACTTTTTTTTTTTTTTTTTTTTTTTTTTATTATTTTAAGTAGATACGGGGTTTCATGGTGTTAGCCAGGATGGTCTTGATCCCCAGACCTCGCCCTCCCAGAGTGCTAGGATTAAAGGTGTGAGCCACTGTGCCCAGCTTAGCACCTACATTTTGTAAATCTTTTTTTTTTTTTTTTTTTTTTTGAGACAGAGTCTTGCTCTGTCATGAGGCAGGAGTGCAGTGGTGCCATCTCAGTTCACTGCAACCTCCATCTCCCAGGTTCAAGTGATTTTTCTGCCTCAGCCTCCCAAGTAGCTGGGACTACAGGCATGCACCACCACGCTCAGCTAATTTTTGTATTTTTAGTAGAGACTGGGTTTCTGCATGTTGACCAGGATGGCCTCAATATTCTGGCCTTGGCCTCCCAAAGTGCTGGGATTACAGGCGTGAGCCACCATACCCAGCTATGATACTGTTAAATCTGTAGGGGGCCTGGGACTATGTAGGGAAGATGAGGTCAACCATATACTCCCTGCTGCTTTGAATTGTACTGATGCTTTCACCATTTGAATACTTGGCACATGTAGGGCACTTAAAAACATTCTGCCAAATGGATGAATGAAGTGGTATCAAAAAGTGCCCTGGCACTGAAAGGCAAGAGAGAGTTCTGTGCAATAGGGGTCGTGGTGACCCTGTTGGAGCAGATGCTAAAGTAGTGGTGACTGCAGAGAGGCAAGTCACACTTTGGCCCTAGTCTACATTAGCTGAGGAGTAAACAGAAGGAACTGAGGCTGGATTCTGATGCTCATCTTTGAAGGCTGGGCTCTGCCGGACTAAGAGGAAGCCACAGAGGAGTGATTTCGGATGATTATGACAAGATTAGAGAGATTTAGTTGATGGTGGCATGCAGGACTGATTTGATGAAAGAGCAGGACAGTTATGAATGGTGAAATAGGAAGGAAGATTTGTTGGGCTTTTAACAGTCTCCTCAAGGTGTTGTGGCTGTGGGAGAAGAATTAAAATGAATGGAGAGTGTAAAGACGCCTATCAGATTGTCTTTGATCTGCACAGTACTGGGGAGTCCCACATGGGACACAGTTAGGCAGCAGTCTATAAAGCCAGTGCTCAGAGCTTGAAAGACAACTTGAAAGAACAACACAATGAAAAGTTAGCATGCCTCTAGTTGAGATTTTCTAAACATCAGAACCGATGTGAGGTACCTGATTTAATAAACAAGTAGAATTTAATCTATACCTTCTAAGTGGAAACAACTGTTTTGCAACTCTGACTTGCTGGTCCCTTGTTTCTGCTGTTGTTTTACATTTTTATTTCTTGCCTGTTTATGATAGAGACTAGAACTTTGCACGGCAGATGACAGTGATTTATCCCCTACTGCAGTCCTGGTCCAGTTCTGACTGAGTCCAGGGGTGATAGTTAAGGCCAGGGTGTAGATGGTTTGATATCCATCCTAGGAATTTCACCTCTGGTTTGGTAATTCTGAGGCTGAGTGATACTGATGAGACCCTCTACAATGTTTTTTGGTCCATGTTGAAGCTGGAGATTTCTTCTCTGACAAGAAGACTGTCAACCTGAGTAACTTAATGAGAGATCATCTCTACTGGGAAAAAAAAAAAAAAGCCAGGTGTAGTGGCACATACCTGTAGTCGCAGCTACTTGGGAGGCTAAGGCAGGAGGATCTATTGAGCCCATGAAGATCAAGATAGCTGCAGTCAGCTATGATTGCACTATTGCACTCCAGCCTGGGCAACAGAGAAACCCTGTCTCAAAAAAAAAGAAAAAAACCAAAAAAGCCAGGCATGGTAGCTCACCTCTGTAATCCCAATGCTTTGGCAGGCTAAAGTGGAAGGATTACTTCAGCCCTGGAATTCAAGACCAGCATGGGCAACATTAGTAGGACCTTGTCTCTGCTGGAATTTTAAGGAAGAAAAGAAAAAAAAAAAAAAGCATGAAGACTCAAATTTGTGACTGTTACAAAGGTTTTGGGATTAAGATTAGGTTATGGCTCTTTGGGTTCCTCTAGACCAGTACTGCCCAATAGAAGTAGAATGTGAGCTGCATATACTGAAAATTTTCTAGTAGCCACATTAAGAAAGGCAAAATAGATGGGTTAAATTAAATGGAAATAAGATATATTCAATATGTCATAGTTGTAATTGTAATATATGATCAATATATAAATTATTGGGCTGGAGGTAGTGGTTTACGCCTATATTCTCAGCACTTGGGTCACTTGAGTCTAGGAGTTTGAGACCAGCCTGCGCAACAAAGCAAGACCAACCCTGCCTTTACCAAAAAAGAAATTATTTATTTATTTATTTATTTGAGATGGAGTTTTGCTCTTGTTGCCCAGGCTGGAGTGCAATGGTGCGATCTCGGCTTACCACAACCTCTGCCTCCCAGGTTCAAGCAGTTCTCCTACCTCAGCCTCCTGGGTAGCTGGGATTACAGGCATGTACCACTACCTTCGGCTACTTTTGTATTTATAGTAGAGATGGGGTTTCACCATGTTGGTTAGGCTGGTCTCAAACTCCTGACCTCACGTGATCCGCCCACTTTGGCCTCCCAAAGTGCTGGGATTATAGGCGTGAGACACTGTGCCTGGCCCAAAGAAATTATTAATGAGAGATTTTTAAATACATTTTTCATACTAAGCCTTCAAAATTCAGTATGTCCTTTACACTTATAGCACATCTCAGTTTGAACTGACCATTTTTCAGATGCTTTGTAGCCACGTGAGGCTGGTGGTCACGTATTGGATGGTTCTGCTACAGAGCAAGACTTTTTAGAATTGTCTTCATTTTTTAGGATACCTGGTTTAGGTTTATGGCAAAGTTGAATGGAAAATACAAAGAACACCCATGTTATTCTGTTCCCACACACGCCCAGCCTCCCCACTATCGACATCCTGCACCAGGGTGGTACATTTGTTAGAACTGATGAACCTACTTACTCAAAGTCTATAGTTTATATTAGCATTCACTGTTGGTGTTGTACATGGATTTTGAGAAATGTATGGTGTGCATTCACCATTACAGTATCACATAGAATCATTTCACTGCCTTAGTAATCCTCTGTGCTCTATGTATTAATTTCCTCCTCCTCTGAACCCTGATCTTTTTGCTGTCCCCATCATTTTGCCTTTTCCAGAATGGTATGAAGTTGGAACCATACAATACGTTAACTTTTCAGTTGGCTTCTTTCATTTAGCAACATGCATTTTAGGTTCCTCTGTGTCTTTTCATGGCTTGATGGCTCATTTCTTTTCAGTGCTGAACAATATTCCATGTCTGAATGTACCAGAGTTTATTTCTAGAGCAATGCTTTTTTTATTTTCCCCGAGACAGAGTCTTCCTCTGTCACCCAGGCTGGCGTGTAGTGGCATGATCTTGACTCATTGCAACCTCTGCCTCCTAGGTTGAAGCAATTCTCCTGCCTCAGCCTCCTGAGTAGCTAGGATTACAGGCACGTGGCACCATGCCCGGCTAATTTTTGTATGCTTAGTAGAAACGGGGTTTCACCATGTTGGCAGGCTGGTCTCGAGCTCTTGACCTTGTGACCTTCCCTCTCGGCCTCCCAAAGTGCTGGGATTACAGGCGTGAGCCACTGTGCTTGGCCCAGTAATGCTTTTTACAGACCAGAATTATACCCCATCGGTGGGACATATTGGGGTATAATATGTCTGAGAGTTGTGAGTGTGGGAGAAGCAGAAAATCTTCGACTGGCTGACTATTTACTGTGTGTAAAAAGCTTCTGTGAGCATTAAGAAGAGAGGAGTGGCCTAGGAGAATCTTGCAAAAATATATCCTTCACCACAACTAAAAGCGAATCCTCTCCTCTTACATTTTCCCACCTCCCTCCCCACATCAGGCCTGGGATCTGCTTAGTCCAAAATGTTCCTGTAAGTTAGCAAATGTGTATGTCAAATACTTTCTCCAAACCAGTGTTATGAAAATATTTAGACTAAGCAAACTGAAGAGAAGAGAAAGCTGAATTTGCATGTGTGCAGTTTCCTTGATCAAAGAATATTAAGCAAAAAGAGACCAAAGCAGGAGGGCTGCAGTTTAAATGTCATTCCTGTCTATTTCAGGAATGCGGCTCTACGCTGTTTTCTTTATTTTGGGGGTGATTATGTTGATGACCTGTCTTGTCTCAGTTGAGATAAATTTACCGACAGTTGAGCACTCCTTTTTGGCAGGGATTAGGTGTATCAGTTCCAAGAACTGTAAGAATGCAAAGCTGGAAAGCCAATTCATCAGGCTATTGTTTTGCTTCCCCATTAAGTATATTAACTGGAAGAAGATGACTTCATTTCAGCCATTTCGAATCTTAAATAAAACAGATTCAGTCCTTTATGGAATGAGTTAAGGTCAGAAAATCTGTCCATTGTCTCTCTCATAAATAGTTTAGTATCTTCCAGTCATCATTGGACTAAGAAAGTAATTATGGATAATAATAAAGATTCCAATTAAGAATTAAGGCAACACGAAAATGCAGCTAATTTTAGTTCACATTGTAGCTTTCAGGTCCGTCTCAATATGTTTAATTACTTGTGAGAAATACATAAGTAGCGGCTGCTTTGGCAAGCTCATCACTTTTTATGAGAAGTAGAAGACTCAGTTTTGTCCTGTCTGAACAGGTTGCATTAGCCTTGGGGAACATTTTGTTTTTGTGTTCACAAATCAGTCTCCCAGGTTGTATTCACACAGAGGAAGAGAAAGACCAGCTGGTTCAATAGTCCATCCCAACCCAAGGCAGACCATCTCTGAGCTTTAGATTTTTCAATCATAACATGGGAATTGCATCTTTTTGCAAAAATTACTCTAATATTCTCAGACGAAATGATCTAAGGAGTAGAAATTAGTGTATTGAATCACTGTGCTTCAGGGTAAAGGAAAGCCTCAAGACTTTTTGTTGTTCTTTTTTTCCAGCTTCCTTCAAAATGTCTACCGTTCACGAAATCCTGTGCAAGCTCAGCTTGGAGGGTGATGTAAGTATATCACTTTCACTTTATGCAGTTTTTGCAAATCGGACATCTCGATGGATAACCATGTTACTCTCTTTTTTTGTACATCTAAGGAAGATAGGGACAATTCAGACAGTTATCATTTGGTTCCTCCTCTTTATCAGTACTTCAGCTGTTCCTAGTAGTTCAATTTGAAGGAAATATCATGGCACTGGAAACTTTTCTTGACATCACATTAAAACTGGACAGCATTAGTGACACTGGAATGGCTGGAGTTTTATTCTGCCATACCTAGCATGTCGTTGGTAATAATTATTATGATGATACATGACTTTTAGTGTCATGCCCTGGGATTTTATTACTGGTTGGCATTAAGTTACAGTCATGTCGAAAATAATTCTGCATCTTTTGGATTTCTTACAGTGTCCAGGATGTTATTCCAGATGGGGACCTATATTTTTAAAAATTTAGCACTCAGAAAAGATTTTCTTCAAAAAAGCTGGGATATTTCTTTTAAGAAACCAAGAATATAAGGAACTTGTTATAATTCATCTGTTTCCTTTATAGGTTTGGCTATTAGGGAGCTCAGAATTAAAAGTCAATTTTCTTTAATTTATTTTTTATTTTTATTTTTATTTTTTTTTGAAAAAGAGAGAAAAGGAGAAAGAAAGAAACAGCAAAAGGAAGAAAAAAAGAATGAAAGAGAGAAAGAAAGAGGAAGAGAAAGAGGGAGAGAGAATGGGATTCTTGTTTTATTGCCCAGGCTAGAATACAGTCTAAAAATATTGGATATGAAACATTGTGAATTTTGCCTGATATAGAGTGCTGCTATGATTTAATATTTTTATCTACCACCATCCCATTCATGTATTAAAACCTAATCTCCACCCCACTATCCCATTCATGTATTAAAACCTAATCTCTAAAGTGAAGATTTTAGAAGGTGAGGACTTTGGGGAGTGATGAGATTATGAAGGCAGAGCCTCGTGGATGGGATTAGCGCCCTTATACAAGAGACTCCAGTGAACCGCCTTGCCCTTCCCCATGTGACAACATGGTGAGAAGTTGCCATGTCTATGAGTCAGGAAGTGCGCCTTCGCTAGACACCAAATCTGGCAGCACCTTCATCTTGGACTTCCTAATTTGCAGAACTGTGAGAAATAAGTGTCTATTGTTTATAAGCCATCCAGTTTATGGTACTTTTTAAGAATAGCAACCAAACAAATTAAGACAAGTACTGATACATTTGTATTTCTATAAATATTACTGAACTTTGTTCTAGGACCATTAATAGTTTTGACATAGCTTGATCCTTTTGGGTTTTGCTTTTAAGTTTAGTTAGGTAGTACCAAAGCAGTGTTTGGTTTAGGGCAGAGACTATTTTTTTTTTTTTGTACTACCTACAAGCCAAGAATGGCTTTTACATTTTTAAATTATTATAAAAGAAAAAAGAATATGCAACAGGGATTCTATGTAGTCTTCAAAGCCTAAAATATCCACTGCCTATCTTTTTATAGAGAAAGTCTGCTAGAATTAAATTTTCCCCACTACTAAGGCAAGACCCTTCTTAGTATTCTAATAAATTCCCTATGTATTATGAGGGTTTTCATTCTGGTTCTAGATGACTCTTACAAATTCTCCTTGACCCTGGTATATGTCAAATCCACTGGCCTGCCATTAGCCAAAGAAGCAACTAGTCCCATCAAAAAGTGGGCAAATGACACTGGTAGACATTTCTCACAGGAAGATATAAAAACGGACAACATGAAACACACCTAATTATTGGGGAAATGCAAATTGAAACCACAGTGAGATACCACTTTACTCCTGCCCAAAACGGCCATTATTAAAAAGTCAAAAAGTAATAGATGTTGGCATGGATGTGGTAAAAAGGGAATACTTATTACTGCTGGTGGGAATGCAAATTAGCATAGCCTCTATAGAAAATAGTACAGAGATTTCTTAAAGAACTAAAAATAGAACCACCATTCATTCCAGCAATCCCATAATCCTATTACTAGGAACCCAAAGGGAAATAAGTCATTATATCAAAAAGACACCTGCACATATATTTATTGCAGTACAAATCTCAGTTGCAAAGATATGAAACCAACCGAAGTGCCCATCAACCAAGGAATGGATAATGAAAATATTATGTAATTGCAAATAATTCAACATATGCACCTAGATTAAACAGGAAATTCATTTAATGCAATGCTAACTTTGAACCTTTAGTATATGATTGTGGTTTCCTGTAATGATGTCCATGAATTACCAAGAATTTTTGTTTTAGTTTGTTTATGCTTCAGTAATAATTATAACAATTTTACACAAGCTTATTCACAATGTTAGTAAAAATCTTGAATTGTACTATTAGGAGAGTTCAGAGTACACATTTATATGTATGTTTCCACAATTTCAAAATAGTACAAAAATCTTGAATTGTACTATTAGGAGAGTTCAGAGTACACATTTATATGTACATTTCCACAATTTCAATAATAAGAGATAGAGGCAGAAAACAAACAACATATTTGAGCACCCGTGTTCTTCCAAGCACCGTGTAGGACGTGTATATTTGTTTCTTCTTTTCATCCTCACAGCAACTCTTCATGGAAGGTATTATTAACTGTTTGATGGACAAGAAATTTGAATTTTACAAAGGTTAAGTTGATCATCACTCAAACTTTTGGGAAATGGTGAAGTAGGACTTAGAGCTCACATCTGTCTAACCTGAGCCCTTGATTTTACCTGCCATGACATGATGCCCTCACAGCAATCAGAGAGGGAAGCGGAGTCTGCAGCTACACACTATCAGCAAGGTATGCCCACAACAGCCCTTCCCTACTCATTCATACATGTTGGCCATCAAGAAAATGAGATGAGAACCTCGGATGAGAAAAAGTAGGGACTCAGGGCTCATGGCAACTCGTGATTCTCCTCTGAAGAAGAATCCAAATTTGATATTCACACATTTTGGCTTACTATCACTGAAAGTAATGGTCTGATCAAAGCAGTAATTTGGAATTAGTTCCTTGATTAATGACAAAAATATTATGAAAAATTAAATGTCCTGCAAAAGAAGAACATTTAATGGATGATTCTCAAAAGAAACAATTGCTCACAATCATTTTAACTTAATCTAGTTGCATCAATTGTCCTTACTATTAAACACAAATTAAGCATAAAGCCTGATACTCCTTTGTGTAGGTTTTCCATAGTACAGTTTGTCCTAAATGTCCATAAGGACATTTGGGTTGTTTCCAGTTACTTGCTATTATAAATCACGCTTCCTTTGTATCAGTTTTTGCTACAAGAGTGTAAAGTAAGCAAACAACTAACTAAGCCCATAATCATAGCGTCTACAAAAAGAGATAGTTTTACCTTTTCAATTCCAACTTTTATGCCTCTAATTACATTCTTTTGTCTAATTTCAATGGCTAATATCTCCAATGATAGTGTTAAAAGTGATAGAGATTATAGCCATCGTTTTTGCTCATGACTTTTATGAAACTGAATTTAATGTTTCCTCCATTAAGTAAACTGATTGTATCTTAATTTTATCACTAAATATTCCTGAATTCTTCTCACTGAATATATTAAATATAAACGTGTTCAATTTTTGAAAATACTATTCTATATCTAATAAACTTTTCCTCCATAGCTCTATTAATATGATGGATTATATTAATGACTTTCTTAATGTTAAGCCATCTTTAAGTACTGGAACAAATCACCCTTGGTCATGATGCACTGTTTGTTAATGTGCTAAAAAGTTATATTTGCAAATATTTTATTTGACATTTTGCATCAACATTTAGAATTTAGACTTTTCTCTAGATTCCTTTTATTATATAATGTTTATCAAATTTGTGGATCAATATTTTCTTTCAAAACTAATTTTAACATTTTTGTTTTTATTTCAATAGCATTGGGTTTATCTGAGCTTTAAAGATTTATAAGAATTCTCCAGTGAAACTATCTGGAGCTGGTGCTATTCATGAGAAACCCTAACTATTTTAGCTATTGCTCATAAATATTAAGGTTTTTAGACTCTGTCTTTTCTGAAGTCAATTTCGGTTAATCATATTTTCTAAAAATTATGTATCCCATTTGGATTTTGCAAAATAATTACAATGATTTTTAAAATTTTACTACTTGTATATTTATATTTACTCTCTCATTTGAATTAGTTAGTTGGTAGTTTATCTATTTTTCTAATTGTTGTTGCTTTACAAAAGGACTAGCTTTTAGATTTATTTCTTCATGAGTTTCACTATATTATTTTCTAACTCATTATAATCTGATTTAATCTTTATTAATTATTCCCTTCTGCTTTTTTGGTGGTTTTTTGAACTTTCTGAATATATTATTTTTAAATTTTTGCTTTTTATTGATATAAATATGTTATACTATGCAATCTCTGATAACTGCTTTACCTCATAGAGATAATATGTCATACAGTCATTATAATCATTTTTTCAGAAATTTTGAAACTTTATCTTCCTCTTTGAACTAAAAATTGCTTTTAGCATATTTTTATAAGTTCTAGATAGAAGAGGATTTTAGCTATCTTACAATTTTTTTAGTTTTATTGCATTGTTATCAGAGAATGCTCATAGTTATTTCAATTTTTTTAGGATTTATGGAAGTTTTATTTGGGAATTAGGATGTCTTTAATTTTTGTAAATGCTCCATGTGTATGTACGTTTTAAGAAAATATATGCCTTGTTGGTATACTATATATATTACACATATATATTACACACACACAGAGAGAGAGAGAGAGAGAGAGAGAGAGAGATTACTTTATTGGTTATGCATTTATCTTTATTTAGATCCTCCTAGAGCCAATTCCAAGATAAGGTTTTGTGTGTATGTAATCTATGTACAAGATCATCCCTGGAAGCAGGCATGAAGGACTAGAAGGAGTGCATGAAGGAGAAATAATCACTGTAAAAACGTGTTATTGAAGGTGCCACTTGAGGGAAAATGGGGTTCAATGCTCACCAGGCTTCTTTGAGTATTGACAGTGCCTCTTACAGATGTATACTGCTGGGTGAGTGCTAATTAGCTGCAATGTTGAGGATTACCCTTAGAGACAGTGCTTTTTGGCTGAGCAAATGTGCTTACATTGGGCTCTTACTAGTGTCTGAATGCAGAATCCCAGGGGCAGAACATGAAATTCGTTGCAGATACATGCTTGAGGCAAGGTAGTGTCAGCAGGAGTTGAGTCAAAGTCCTTCTGGAACTGTGTACCACCCATGTGACTGAAATTAGAGGAGAGATGGAGAGCTTTCAGTTGGGACACCAGTGGCATGAGATACAGCTAAGTCTTAGATGTACTTATTAATTTTTGGTCTGCTTCATCTGTCTTTGCTTAAGTCTCCAGCTAGTAGTCTATGTCTCTGTGTTTTCTCTTTTGTCTCACTTAGATAACGATTTATGAAATATGTTACTATATTATCAGGTGAGCAAATTCTAATAGGTGTAATTGCTTTACAGTAAATTGTTGCCTTTAGAAGGAGAAATCATCAATGTAAGAATGTGTAAATGAGGGTGCCACTTGGTGAAAATGGGGTTCAATGCTCACCAGTTTCCTTCGATTATTGATGGTGCCTCTTACAGATTTATACTACTTAAAAGTGACATTTAATCCTTTTGGGCATAAATTCTATCTTGTTAATCATCAAGATCGTAACCCATTCTTTCCTTCCTTATTTTTATATTTTGCATTAACCTAATTTTGCTTTTTACTATTTTTGCATTTATTTATTTTTATTTTATAATAGACTTCATTTTTAGAGCAGTTTTAGGTTCACAGCAAAATTGAGCGAAAGGTACAGAGATTTATCATATACCCCCTGACACTCTCCATCCCACCCATACAGCCTCCCCCATTATCAACATCCCCTGCTAGAGTGGTACATTTGTTATGATCAACTAACCTACATTAACACATCATGATCACCCAGAGACTACCCAGGGATCACTCTTAGTGTTGTACAATATGCATTTGACAAATGTATAATAATATGTCTCTACCATTACAGTGTCATACAGAGTCGTTTTTGTTTATTTGTTTATTTGTTTTCTGAGATGGAGTTTTGCTCTTGTTGCTCAGGCTGGAGTGCAATGGCATGATCTCAGCTCACCGCCACCTCTGCCTCCCAAATTCAAGCGATTCTCTTGCCTCAACCTCCTGAGTAGTGGGATTATAGGTGCATGCCACCAAGACGGGCTAATTTTATATTTTTAGTAGAGTTGGGGTTTCTCCATGATGGTCAAGCTGGTCTTGAACTCCCGACCTCAGGTGATCAATTCACCTCAGCCTCCCAAAGTGCTGGTATTACAGGTGTGAGCCACCGCGCCCGGCCACAGAGTCGTTTTATTGCCTGAAATATTCTTTGTGTTCTGCTATTTCAGCCTTCCCTCCCCACAACTCCTGACGACCACTGATCATCTTACTGTCTCCTTAGTTTTGCCTTTTCCAGAATGTCATATTGTTGGACTCATATAGTACATAGCCTTTTCAGATCGGCTTCTTTCATTTAATAGTATGTATTTAAGTTTCTTCCATGTCTTTTCATTTCTTTTCATCACCAAATAATATTTCACTGTCTGGATGTACCATTTTCAAATTTTTAAGCTTTCTGAATCTCTGTGCTTTAAGTAGGCTTCTTAAATACAGCCTAATAATGTATTTTGCTTTCTTAACTATTCTTAAAATATTTTCTTTTTAATAGGTAAGCACGTTTAAATCTATTGACTCGATAATATGATAATATGTTTGGTTTCAGTTCAGATATTACATTATATAATATATATTCATATATAAATATTTAAATATGTAATAAATGTTATATATGTATGTGTATGTATATGTAAATATATTTTGTATCTAAAATTTATTTATTTATTAAAATTTATTTATTTTACTTTAGGTGCATACTATATCTGGCATTTCTCCCTGTAATATCCCTCCCCACCCCCTGCTGTCCCTCCTCTACCCCCCCAACTGCCCCTGTGTGTGATGCTCCTCTCCCTGAGTCCACACGTTCTCATTGTTCAACACCCACCAATGAGTGAGAACATGCAGTGTTTGGCTTTCTGTTCTTGTGTCAGTTTAAACTATATTTATTATAAATTATACATATTGTAGTTATTTGAATATGTATAATATATAATTATATGTAATTACATATTAAAGTCTTTCAGTATCTTATTTATTTTATTTTCTCTCTTTTGATAAATCTTTTATTATTTAGAAAAGTTTATCTATTTGTGATCATAATTATCTTGTACTCATATTTTTGCATCATAGCTTAGTGTCTTCCTTTTCTCATTATTTAATATTATTTTTCTCTTTGACACAATTTAAGTTAGCTAATACCCTCTTCTTTTTCTCAGCATATAAATTAAAGTAACACACTTTTGCGCAAAATACTGCATAAGGTCACTAGCAAGTTTATTCTATTTTTCTCTTTTTCTCAATTTTTTCCTTTAATATATTCTACTTTTCATATGCTTTCCCCATTTCCACCATTTTCTGATAATTGTACTGTGTCTACATTGTCAGAACACATAGCCATTACCTGCTATCCATTACCTGCTATACTGTCTCAGTTTAACCATTATCTAGTCTAACACACACACACCTATATGTACGCACACATCAACACATACACATCAACAAACACATACATTCCCATATCCATCTCTCAAATAAGAGCATGTGAGGGATGGATCTCTCTGCTCGTGAGTGTCCTTCTTAACTCCATGGCAGTGTACTGATATTTAATTGGGTGGGCAAAATTATGAACATTTTCTTGAGTTCAGAAATTTCTTCTCTGTATCTTGTTGCCTAGAGGATAACGTTTCATTCTTGTTAACCAAGTTTAAGAAAATTCCTTCTGACCAACTGGGGTAAGAGCCCCCTTTTTGTCCTCCCTCCTTAACTTAGGAGCTAAAATGCTCTATCACTTTATGAAAAACCAGAGAAAGTCATTTGATTCCTCACACTTTCTGTTCAAAGTATTTTGTTTCTTGCCTTTTTGTCTGTAAAGTCAGATAACTTTTGGCTTACACTAGAACATCAGCTTCTTGCACAATTACTATTTAAATTCAGCCATGGCCATCATAATTGCTAACTGCTAAACAAATCATGATTGTGACATCTGAAAGCAATAAAGATTATGAAAGAAAGTAATGTACAAGAGAGCTGGCAAACAAAAAAAGCAGTAGAATGTTCTAGAGGAAGTGATAATTGATTTGGATATGAATGAAAATGAAAAACGTACATTTGCTGTTTCGTATAGTTGCTGGGTGTCTTAACATCTATTCTTGCATAGAACTTTACTTCTTAGGGGAACAAGTTCAACTACGGAAAGAATCTTTAATGTGCCCTCTTCAGACAGATGTGAATGCCAAGTCTTACTACTATTCATGACATAATCTCACTGTCCTATTGTGGAAATATCCAATTTAAATAATTTGCATGTTTATTTTTTAAATAAAAGACTATTACTACAAAAAGCACATTTTTTTTTGGTGCTGAGTAATACAAAAATTAAGAAAATGTTGCTACATTCAAGCCATCATCTGTCCAATGTAGCACTTGTCAAAATATGGATCATAAAGAAAGTTCAGAAATAAAACCCTGTGTTTTATAGCTCACTGGATCAAATGGCTGTACTTTTTCTTTTTCTTTGTGATCTCGCTCTGTCGCCCAGGCTGGAGTGCAATGGCACCATCTCAGCACACTGCAACCTCTGCCTCCCAGGTTCAAGTGATTCTCCTGCCTCAGCCTCCCGAGTAGCTGCGATATAGGCACGCTCCACCACACCTGGCTAATTTTTGTATTTTTAGTAGAGATGGGGTTTCACCATGTCGGCCAGGATGGTCTCAATCTCTTGACCTCGTGATCAGCCCACCTTGGCCTCCCAAAGTGCTGGGATTACAGGCTGAGCCACCTTGCCCAGCCGGCTGTACTATTGAAACGGGGAAAGTTCCCTTGTTCCCTTCACAGGGCGCATGATGGGGGTATGGCTATCTTCTCAGTGTCCCACTGCTCAGACCTCTAGGGGGGCATGCAGATGGGCAGGCTTTGGTGCTCTGACCCCACAGCAGTGTCTAGGGGTGAATATTTACAGCTTAAATTCCAGTGGCCATGTGTTACACGGTGCTCTTTAAGTTTAGTGGACCATAGGGGGCTTGTGTTAGCTCAATTAGATTCCTGCTTTATCGCAAGGATAGAGGGAATTCTGTATCCCGAGGTTCTTCCTTGATGCATCAGAAGAATCTGATTGCACGTGGGCTTGGAGAATGAGTGCAAGGTTTTATTGAGTGGAAGTAACTCCCAGCAGATGGGGGAGGCAGAAAGGAAATGGTTTTCCCTTGCAGTCTGGCTGCTCTGAGGCCCGGGCTCTCCTCCCACTGGCCCTGCCAAACTCTGCGTTGTTCTGCCGGTTGGTGGCCTGCTGGCATGCAGGTGCCTGTCGGCAATAAAGGGAGTTTTCCTTTTACTTCTAGGAAAAAAGCCTCTGTCTGAACCAGATGAGGTAGATTGCATTCAAGTGTGGAAACACACTGCAGAATGCGCTTGGCTTCACATCTCACCACATAACACCTGGCAGGGCCGGAGAACAATTTGTTCTCCAGCGTATTACTGTAGAAGCCAAACATCCCCATTTCATGCTTGCTGAATCCAGGGTGTCTAGAAACTTGGGTTTGTAGCTAACTTAAGGTCTTTAGACATCTTTCCATTCACTAGGCAATGGACACATTTTCCAAGGTCTGCACGGATCTGCTGCTTCTAACTTATAGGGGACTTACTGTTCCCTCTCGCCTATGTTGGCATGCACTGCAAAATCCTTCCATCGTTATTCTTTCATGAGTAATGCCCTGATTTGTTAGAAAGCTCACTGGGGGTAAAGAGTGTGGATTATGTATGTTTCAAAACAGGCTCCGGGTTTATGATTTCAGTCATAATTTGGTCCCAGCAGTATTGCTCACTGGTTCTGTGTACTTGATCAAAGAGCCAGTGCTCTATTCAAGTTCACCAAATATCAAGCAATAGATGAGTTTCCATGCTACCTTCAGATACCAATGGTGCCATTAGCACCTAAAGGTATCATGGGAACTCATGGATATTCCCATTACACATGTAAAGTTATCCACCTTCATTTTAAGATGCTATGCTAAATGCTTTACATATGTCAACCCATCTTATCATCACAATCACTTTATGATGAAGCTATTATTATTATCCTGCTTTCAGTGATGACACAGTGGCTATAGAGAGACTAAAATCAGCTGAAATTGAACCCAGAGAGTCTACCCTTTTCGCTCTTGGCCACTGTGCTCGACCACTATGGGAAAGCACCACACAGAGTGCCTGGCATACAGAAGGTCTCCAACAAGCATCTGTGTGTCTCTCAAAATAATAGTTTACAAGGTATGAGTGAATTGATAGACAAAAATCTGCAGGCTGAGGCACAGTATTTTTTAAAGTGTTGTCTGTGGGCTACACACATCAGAATCTCGGATTTGACTTCAAACCTACAGAGTCATAAATTGCGGGGACTGCAGCATGGGAAGGCTTGTGTTTTGGCTATCTCCTCTGGCCAATGTTTTAAATACTAAAGCTAACAGCCTTTCAATGTGGTTAAAAGATTATGAGCTGAGCATCAAAATAGCTGGGACATTAATAGCTTATATTTCTGTAGCTCTCTACAATTTGTGACTTGGTTTTGTGTGTGTATGCAAAAGAATGTCAAAAATACATGCATTTTTAAAAAGTCATCTTATAGTAAAATCCCAGAGAAACATCTTAGAGTTAACTTTGAAGTATACCCATTGCAATCAGTGAAATGGTTTATGGTGGCAAAGAGGAAACAAGCAATACTTGATGAATAGCTGTTTTTTTTTTTTTTTTTTTTTTTTTTGGTCTGCTGGGTATAAGATTTGCGGAGTCAGTAATCAGTCTCTTACTCCCCATGTCTTGTAGCCCACATATATCTGACATTTAATGATAACTGTGTAATTAAGGAAAAGGATTCTGTTCAATGGGAAAGAGGTTTCCAAGCAATATCCAGCCTAGCCATTGTAATTTCCCTCCCTAAAGTCATATATAAAATGCTTCTTATCAGGGCCAAACATTTTTATAACGGCTTCCACAGGCAGAAGGAATTTATCAGAGCAAGTGTACACTAAATGTCCTTTCAGAATGTCTGAATACATTCAGATTTTTATAGTGCCAAAATAATAAAAATTAAAAGTAAATATGTACCTTTACATAAAGAAATTCCACAAACTTCTTGTAATTAGCTTATTAGCTCTGAGATAGAAAAGTGGTAGATCAGGTGTAAACCTGAACTGTGATGGTGAATTAGGCAGAGAAAGAGAAAGAGGAGAGGCCATTCAGTCAAATGGAAGAAGGAGTGTCCTAGTTAATTAGTAAGAAGGGTTGGTAATTAACACCATGATATGGTTTAGCTGTGTCCCCACCCAAGTCTCCTCCCGAATTGTATCTCCTGTAATTCTTACATGTATCTCCTGTAATTCTTACATGTTGTATCTCCTGTAATTCTTACATGTTAGGGACCCAATGGGAGATGATTGAATCACGGGGGCGGTTCCCCCACTCTGTTCCCGTGGTAGTGGATAAGTTGCACGAGATCTGATATTTTATAAGGGGAAACCCCTTTCACCTAGTTCTCATTCTCTCCTGCTGCCGCCGTGTAAGATGTGCCTTTTGCCTTCCACCATGATTGCAAAGCCTTCCCCAGCCACGTAGAAATGTGAGTCCATTAAACCAATTTTTCGTTATAAATTGCCCAGTCTCGGGTATGTCTTTATGAGCAGCGTGAAAATGGACTAATACACATCACACCTACATTTTAGCTAGTCCTGAAGTTATATGGATTAGAATTTGCTGTAAATATGAGCACAGACGAGACGTATCCTGGAGCAGCTATTTATATAACTTTAAGCAACACACTGCCATCTGCAACCCGTCTTCTCATTAACCAAACTCATGGAACAGTGGAAAAGAAGGGGCGCTTACCAGCCTAGATAACTCAATTATCCAAGCACCCATGAGGATCCATAGGGTGATGATTCTGATGCCCAAGATAGATATGTCAGGTAAATAATATCTTTGAAGAAGGGTACTTTTTTTGAAGAAAGGTCAATAACTTGTTCAAGGACACAGCTAGTAAGGAAACAATATTGAAAAGAGGGAGGTCCTCACAAGGGAGGGTGTTCTTTGGATCACAGTACAGTTTCTATGAATGAGCAACATGATGTTACTGAGTGAGGCTCTTTCAACCCCAGCGTCCTGGTCTTTATAAAATGAATGAAGTGATGTAGGTCAACTTCAACCTTCAGTGAGGACGAATTCTATCCTATAGGGCTAGTCATGGCACCAGTTACCAGCAGAGGGCACCAGAGCCCTTTGAAAGTGGTTTTTTTTTTGGCCAGTCTTAGCATTAAATTTCTCAGCCTGCATGAAGCAAATTATTGCTTGGCGGTGGGTGAAGGGAGGTGTCACAGAGTTATCTGACTCCCTCTTTCACTTTCTTAAGAAGGGAGAAAAAGCTCTTTTCATTAAATTGTAAGAGATATGCCGTTACAGCGTTCCTTGTTAATCAGAACAGGTTTCCCAAATCCAAATGCAATTAAAGCCGAGTTTTTAGACATTTATCTCCTTCCTCCTGGATGTATGTCCTCCTGTGGGAACTCCTACTGGGAACATAGCTTTGGATACACTAATATGTGTTGCAGGCCTGTGAATATGTCACCAGGGAAGACGGAGGAGGGAAGCTGGCCTGTCAGTTAAGCGAAAGGAATCTGAAACAGGAGAACAGACGCAGTGGAGATCTGCAGGGACAGAAACCTCGCCCCACACACTAACAGCAGATTCAGTCTCTCCTGTGGTCTCAGTCCAAAGAACTGCTAATCAAGAGTCACCAGCCAAATTCAGGGAGAGTTTCTTTTTGGAGGGAGCTGTTATAAAGCAGTGCTGGCATAGTGTTAAGTGTATGTCATAGGGTCTCAGAAAACATCCCCAGCTGTGTTCGTTAAGGCTTCTGCCTAACTGGGACATTCCAGAGAGGTAAATCACTCCTTTGCAATTATTCCTGTAGTATTTCTTACCATGCTGTTAGCTATTTCTGACTCAAATGAGTATACCTGAGAAGAATTGTTTGTTTGCGGAAATAAAAATGTCAGCCTCCTCTTCGATCTGTGCTCATTTGAAAACCTTTCTTATATGAAACTGAATTGAGAGAGGAAGGCATCAAAATCAAGGCATTTGCTCTCCTCAAGACCAAGGTAGAGATAATTTGACCTTTGCATTTCTGTCACTTCTCTTCCAAAGGTTGTTTTTCAAGGGTACTATGGGAGCAGGAAAAAAATGTCATCTGCCTCAGTTTTGGGAACACACAGGGGACCCAGGGCAATGGGATCTGATGTGAGACATGAAGGATGAGTCAGACCTAGCCACAGATAGAACGGTTTGGGATGCGTGTTCTGGAGAAGAGGCTGCAGCACCAGGAAGGCTTAGAAGGGAGATTATGCTCTCAGTATTTGGCCCACTTTTCTGGGACGGTGATGCCACAGAGAATGAGCACTGTCTATGAATTAAATCAATTTAGCAACAATTTCCAATGTGAAGTACAAAAGAAATTGGTCAGATAGAAACAGTGTATTCCAAATGAAGAATCGGATGTTGGATCAGGTCTAAAAAGAATTTTCTGCTGCAGTGAAATCTAGTGGGGGACAGGAGACTCAGATCTATCTGAAAACCCAAAGGACAGTACATATTCAACCCAAAGGGCAATCTGATATAGAGAGTAGGAAGGAGAAAAAAGGAAGAACACTATCCTCAATTCAGTAAGTTTAATGGGGGCAACTTTGCCCACTTACCCATAATGCCAGCCTATTTCCTACTTAACATGTTTAGCTTGAGATCTATTGTTGTAGGTGTGAATGACTGTAGGATGCCCTTTGCCAAGCCCGGGGACTTAGGCTATATTTTCTTATAGCCTCAAACACCTGAACAACTCATTAGAAAATAAAAAGTGCAGGCCAGGCACAGTGACCCACGCCTGTAATCCCAGCACTTTGGAAGGCCAAGGCGGGTGGATCACGAGGTCAGGAGATCGAGACCATCCTGGCTAACACAGTGAAACCCTGTCTCTACTAAAAATACAAAAAATTAATCAGGTATGGTGGCAGGTGCCTGTAGTCCCAGCTACTCGAGAGGCTGAGGCAGGAGAATTACTTGAACCCGGAAGGTAGAGATTGCAGTGAGCCGAGATGGCACCACCGCACTCCAGCCTGGACAACAGAGCAAGACTCTGTCTCAAATAAATAATAAAAATAGCAAATAACAAGTCTAAATGTGAAATTCTTCTATTTCTTTCTGTCTATATTACCTGACCCCGGGGCATTGTGAATGCAGATGAAAGGGCACTGTGACTAAAGGGATGCGATATGAGAAGGAAACAAAGAAAAATCTCAGGAAATGGAACCATGTGCATCACTGTGGTTGCTGCTTTTGTGTTCAGAGTCTGAGGAATTGGGCGGGATGAAGGTAGGGAGGGTAAAGGTCATCTTCTAGGGGTTTCTGGAGGAAAGGGGTTCCGGTAATGTAATTTCCCTGACTGTAGGGTTGAATATCTGAACTTGAATGGAATTATGGGTATCCACAACTCAAATCCTACCTGTGGTAAAAGAAGAAATGAAAGCCCAGAGAGACTGAGAGGGCAAAAGACTTTCCAGAACCTCTTTTTATGTCTCAGCCATCCTTGTCACAACATATCCCAAATGTATCATTCCTTGAGCTCCACTGTTCACTGCATGAAGGCCGTGTGGCCACAAAGCTGTTTAATACATAGTCTCCTTAAGGAGACAAAGCACAGAAAATTCATGAGAAAAATACTCATCAGAGAAATAGTCTAGAAACCATTTGATAGAAGGGATTTTGTCTTATTCATCTCAAATTTGAAGCTGCCACAGTGCTTTTTGAAAGAATGAACTAGGTAATTTGGAAAGACGCAAGAATTCCTAACCCCAAATAGGCTAGAAACCATTCTATAGAAGGAATGTTGTCTTATTCTTCCAAAATTTGAAGTTGCTTTTTGAAAGAATGAATGAGGTAATGTGGACGGACACAAGGAGGTGACATTTATATTGGAGATTTAGAGATGGCATCAGAAATGGCTACACAGAAGCCATTCTAGCAGAGCTGCAATGAGACGTGAAAGATGTGTAAGAACACGAGAGAAGGTCCAGACAGACAAGGCAGGGAAGGACATTCTGGGAAGAATTCGTATGTCCAGTGTTTGGAGGACTGCCAAGAAGCTTCGCAGATGGGGGAAGGTATAGGAGGAGTTTCATGAAATTCTGGAAGAACCTCAGACACAGACTGGGTAAGAAGTCTTTGGATGTGATCCTGTATGACTGTACTTCTCACACTGTGATACACAAGCAGTTGTCGTTCTTTCCCCAACGGTGCACTGACTAATAAGACTTGAGTTGGCCCCACAGATGACTCCCCATGTGAGTTTCACAACACTCTGGGTAGACCCTATTTAATGACACCAGTCTACTCACCACACATGTGGATAACATGGTGATGTCAAATATCCATATCCACCTCCAAATGCTCTTCCTACTTTTGTACTTATCTTTCAGGGACAGGAACAAAGTTCACAGGGTACTGCCCATCTGCAGACGACGCTCGGAGCAGCGTGACTGAGGATAAGGAACCACCAGGAATATCTAAGCAGGGAAATGACTTCATTAAATTTGTGTGCTAGGAAGGTCACATTGGCAGCAAGATCGAGAAAGGTTTTCGGGCAGAGACTGAGTCAAGGAGGCAATACAAGACACAGGAGCATCAGTGCAGACAAGAGATGGTGAGGATCTGAACTAGGGCCCTGAGTATTCTCAGGGGGAGTAGACCATGCATTTAAGAACCATTTCAGAGACAAATATGCTGTGCTTGCTGACCGTTGAATATGTGAGAAGTGGGAAAGGGAAGATTCAAGATTTCTGGAAAACTGTGCGCATGAAGGTCCCATTAACTGAGGTTTGAGCTTGGGGTCTTAAAAGGGGATGCTGATGGCCATCCCAGGGAAGGGGAAAGCCCATATGACTCGAGGAGCTTTTTTCAGGACAGAGCAAAGATAACACAAACTTTGAGTCACCACCAGCTCCAAACAGCCAAGTTAGCGTAATCATGTTTGTATATATATATTTGTGTGTGTGTGTGTTTTCAACTTGGTTGTAGCAATGCAGTTTTACAGCAGAACATTCCTCTGCCCTAAAGTCATGGGCAAAATCGCAGATCTGTCAGTGTAACCTTATCCCAGCTTCCTGTTTGAGTGCTTCCTATCTTTCCACAGACTCAAAAACAAGCCCCAGCTGGTCTGATAAAATTGAAATTACTCTTAGGTGCAAAGTGACACCAGACCCGCTCTGCCACACAGAATGTAGTTCTGCTGCTGGGATTTGAGGGAGAATTTGGAGGGGAGGATTTGGCCTGGGCAGCGGCGGGGAGTGGGGGGGTTATAACTTGGAAAAATGGTGTGTGTCTTCCACTTCCTTATCAAATAGAGGGAGAAATGATTCCAAGGGTCTCCCTTCCAGTCTACTGACACATGCCCACCCGCATACACAGACATCTCTGTACATTGCACAGCACAGGTGTTCCAATCACCTGTCATTTCCCAAACACATCTCTTTCCTGTAATGATTGCTGGGCCCCCAGCCTCATGGAGACCAATTTTCCCAATCCCCACCAAACCCACAGACAAGACCTGTTTTAGACTCAGGCTGAATAGGGGCTCCAAAGTGGACACTGAGCTAGGGGACTGCATCTCGAAGCCCTGTAACCAGGATAGAGCTTGGCACGTGGCAGGAGCTAAATGAATGCCTGAGGAGGAATGAGTGAATGTGGCTTGAATCTGGAAACTGCCACCTAATCAGGGATTCCTCCCTTCTCCTTCCTTCACATCTTTCCTACGTCTCTCTTCCTTTTCCTTCCTTTATTCGTTCATTTTCATTTAATATATGTGTACTGAGCACCTAGCATGTGCTAGAACTTGTGCTAGATTCCGAATAATCCTGGATAAATAAACCAGACAGAATTCTGCTTTCTTGCTCGGTCATATAGATTTCTGTAGTTTCAAAGTTGGAAGGATTCTTAAATGTCTTTCAGCCCAGACCCACTTTCTCTCCACTTTATGGTTGCATCCATCTATATACCAGCTCCTATCCACTAGCCATCTGATCTTTGCTTACATACCTCTAATGATGGAGAACTCACTTCCTTTGAAAGCAATACCCTTCACTGGATGATTTTGACAGAATGTTCTTCTTTTTGAAAAACCTAAATGTTAACAGTTACTGCCTTTGTGTAATGGAGTAATGAAAGGTTTGGTTTCCATCTTTTCTGCACTTTAGTGTTTTCTAATTTTTCTCCAAAAGAATGTTTTGTTTTATTAGAGAAATTGTGATTTTGTTAAGTAATTATTGAAAAAATTTTGTAAAAAATAATTTTGTAAATTCTTCCTCAGACCATGAGCTGAGAGCTCTCTCCTTGTAACTTCCACACATTAACCACAGTTTTGTCCAGAAGAAGCAAGAATAAGCTTATATATTTTTTTCCTTCTTTAGCATTTAATGACCTCTGTCCTTTTAGAATGTAATTGCTTATTTTATTGCCAGTACTTCCAAAGTGTTTGGCTTACTCAGCATTACTCAAAGTTGATTCTAGCAAATGAGGCTTGTATATTTCCATATTTTTAAGAAGTGGATCATTCAGTCTCTCCTTCACTGAAGATATTTGACTTATATTTGTTGACTTTACATGCTGTTTCCTGCTTTGGCAATCATGATTGTATCAGAATAGGATGTTCTGAGAATTTGGGGAGGCAGGGTACCATATTGGTTAAGAGTACAGATTTTGGAGTCAGAGATATGGGTGCAAATCCAGGCTCTGTTAGCTTTGTTGTTTTTGAACAGTTATTTAATATCCCTGGGTTTTGGCCCCCTCGTGGGTATTACGAGGATAATTATCTTCAACTAACACAACTGGTATGAGGATTTAACTTGCTAAGATACAAAAGTGCTTAAAATAAAACAGATAAGAAGGAAATAATAGACACCAGGGCCTACTTGAGGGTGGAGGGTCGGAGAAGGGTGAGGATCAAAAACCACCTGTCAGGTACTTATGCTTAATACCTGGGTGACAATGTAATATGTACAGCAAACTCCTGTAACACACAGTTTATCTATAGAACCCACCTGCATATGTACACCCGAAACTAAAATAAAAGCTACAAAGAAAATAGAACACAAGTAGGTCTTACTTATTCAACAGAATTCCATTTATTTACATATTTATTTCTAATTAAGTGAATAAACATTAGTTTCACAAATAGCTTTTGAACCCTTTTATTGACTGAGATCTCTGCTTGTCTCCCATCCTCCCAGGCACTAAAGACTATGCTCTTGATAGCTCCTAACTGGTTGTTTTGGTGCTACCTGAGAGCAGACATCCGACTAAGTGTGAGTTTCTTGGTGTAGACATCAGAAACTTACAACTGCCTTTATCATGGTCCTCATTTGACATCTCTTGCTTTGGACAGAAAGACCAGAATCATCCCAGAATCCAGGAATTCAGGCAGGAAATGGAAAGAATTCCAGACGGACATGAGAACTGCCCAAAGGAACTTCACTAGCCCTTGTAATTTTCAGAAGGGAGATCCTCCACATCTTCTGTTAGATTTTCACCATAGTATTTCATTTTCCTTGGTGTAATTGCCAATGATATTGTGCTTTTAACTTATTTCCAAATGTTTGTTGTTAGATTATAGAAATGCAAATGATTTTCTGTCTTGATCTTGTGCTCTGTGTGGTTCTAAGAGAATTTTTAGTTTTGGTAGATTCCTTGGGATATTTTATTTCTTCCTTTCTAATCTGTGTGCCTTATATTTATTTATTTTTCTTTATTGTGCTTGCCTGAACTTTCATCACTGTGTTAAGTAAGAATAGAGAAGGTGGATGTCTTGGCCTTATTCCTGATATTAGGGGGACAGGGTTTAGTCTTTCACCTTTAAGCATGAGGTTGGGTAGGTGGGTTGCAGATGTTCTTTCTTGAGTTGAGGTTATTTGCCTGTATATCCTTGCTGCTTTTCCACCTAGTCATTCTGTCATTTCCAGTGAGGTGGATGTCAGAGTCCCTAACTATAATTGTGGAATCATTTGTTTTCCTTTCAACTCTACTGGTTTTTGCTTCATACATTTTGTAGCTCTGTTGTTTGGTGTATATATATTTAGGATTGCTATTTTTTTCCCAGCAAATTGAGCTTTTTATCATCATGCATTGTCTCAGTTGCATATTTTTTTACTTTTTCATTTTTTTAACTATAGAACCCATTCCTTTTCCATTTTTCTCTGACAAACCTGTTTTTATTTAATATATATATCAGTGTGATATATGTCTATTCAATTTGATTTGAAAAATGCTTTGGCTTATAAACTCCACAAACTTAATGAAAATCAACTTAATCAACAAAAGGCAGAGTTAAAAGATTTACATATCTAGGAAGTTCAAGAAGGTGGCTCTAGTTTTGGACATAGCTGGATTCTAGGACAAAAAAATGCATTTTGTCTTTCTTTCTCTCTCCCTCTTCCCTCCTGTTTTTCTGTGTTAGCTTATTCTCACTTAAATCTTCTCCATATACTGTCCAAGATTACAACCCACAGTTCTTCACCTGCTGTTAGCAGTTTCAGATAAACCAGATGGTCTCTTTTGTCAATGGCTTCAGGACTTGTCTGGCCTGTGTCATGTCTTCATGTCTAAACTAATCACTGTGGTGAGGGAAATGGGATATTATGATTGACAAGTTTGAATCATGGTCCCAACCCTGTGTCATCAGAGGGAGACCAACTCGAAAATAATGTGGTGGTGGTTGTTTGGGTGGGGGTGAATTTCTAAAAGGGAAATATCATGAGATAGAAAGTACCCCAAATCTTCTACAACACCCTGAAGTCAAAAGGAACTACCACCCAAAATACAGCTTTTTATTGTATCCCTCGAGTAAAAATGATTTGAGTATTCAATGAGGCAATAGTAATGAAAAGCCAGTTTGTTTCAAAGTCCTGGTTATGCCACTTTCCTGGAAATATTTACAAAGAAATAGGAACCCTCTTCTATATTAGCTTCCTCAGCTACCTAAATTTTCTCATTCACTGTCAAGCAAAAATGAATGAAATCAAAAACATTTGCCACATGAGTTCAGGAGGGAGGTTTTAGAGATAGGAAGTATATTAGTCGATTCTCATACTGCTATGAAGAAATACCCAAGACTGGGTAATTTACAAAGGAAAGAGATTTAATGGACTCACTGTTCCTCATAGCTGGGGAGGCCTCACAGTCATGCCAGAAGGTGAAAAACAAGCAAAGGCACATTTTACATGGCGGCAGGCAAGAAGAGTATGTGTAAAGGAACTTCCCTTTGTAAAACCATCAGATCTCATAAGACTTATTCACTATCATGAGAACAGCACAGGAAAATCCTGTCCCCATGATTCAGTGATCTCTAACTGGGTCCCTTCCTCGACATGTGGGGATTATAGGAGCTACAATTTAAGATGTGATTTGGGTGGGGACACAGCCAAACCATATCAAGAGGCAAAGGAAAACAAAATTAGAATGATTGGTGGACTGAGACACTTAAAATCCTGGGAGGGTGTTCCACACGTCAGGAGTGACACAGGCACTGACATGTACAGGTGGGAAGCATATGGCAGGAATGAGTGAAATTGGAATGAGGGGTTGTTGAGAGGAAAAATGAAAGAAGGTTGAAAAAATTTCAGGAAAGGAGAAAAGTACCAGTTAGCATGTGTTTAAAGAGCCGTGAAGGACTGTACAAGTTCATATGCCAAAAATACAGCAAGGAGACCACTCCGCACCTCATTAGCCTTACCCTCCCTATCCTTATTGCTGTCCTCCGCCCTCCGGTTCTCAGCCTCCCAGGCCCAGCTCAGCCTGATCCATCCTGTCTTCAGTGGCCACCAACCTCCATCACAGCACATGCTCCGTTGTACTGTAATTACCTGTTTATGTGACTTTCTCTACCATATTACTGGTGCATTTTTCAAGGTCAAGAACTAGACATTATTTATCTTTGTGACTGTGATATAAAAAAGCTTTCTGGGCTGATGAGTACATTTTGATGGGAAATTTTCAATCCCATTACTTCTAATAGCAGAGGTGGTCATTTTATCTGGTGCACTATTCCTTTTGATTAAGCAAATGCTCCAGTTTCAGGGAAAACTAAACTTTCCTTTTGAAGGATTTTTTTTTTTAATAACTGATGTACAAAAATCTGATGATGAAATCTTGGCTAAACATGTAGATGTCTAAGTACAGCAGGAAATTCATATCTCGACTGCCTCAATCCTCTTCTTTCTCTTGCTCTTTTTTTGAGGGGGAAGAGGCTCTGTTGTAGGATATGGTAGCATGCTGTGCCAGCAGTCAGGGTGAGAATTGCTGGTCTTCTTGGAATGCCATTCTCTCCCCCACCCTGCCTCTGAATCCCTAATTGACATGCTCAACAGCTGTACCACACTGCTGCCCACATCCTTCAAGACTTTAATGACTGTTTTCAGGGTTCTCTGGCCTGCTAATTGTCCCTCTCCTGTTACTCATCTCTCACGAGTGATACTGACATTGTTTATGAGTCCAGGCATTACAGATCAGAAAGATCCTCAATCCCAGACCGCCCTAAGCTGATTTGCTGGGAGTTGGAAGCCTTCTGGTATCTCATTCCACAAAGGAAATGATATTCTCCCAGGAGCACTAGTCCCGGCTACCCTGCTGTTGATAACAACCCTCACTTTCATCCATGGGCTTCAGGCCCCTCCTGCCTCCTTTCCTAGCTTTTAGTAACAGCAGCAGCTGCCTAAAGCCACACAATTTCTCCTTGTTGTTCTTGTCCTCTTTCTATCTGCAGTTTTGTTGTTGTTGTTGTTGTTGTTGTTGTTGTTGTTTTAAAGGCGCCTACCTTCCTCAAACTGCCTTCCCAATGTGAGGGCAAAAGATTAAATCGCCTCAGGGTAATTCGGAACCACCAGCTGTTCCTGCTGGCTTCCCGCGATCATCAGTGACTTCATTGAAAACGTATGTGTGATCTTTCAACATATGCACAAGTGGAGGGGAAGAAAAAAGCTTGCTCCTGGAAAAAAGTTCCCTGATGTGTCACTAAGTGCATACACATGATGAAACAGGATCTCAGGACAGTCATTGCAAATGACTCCCTGGCCTCTCTGCTTCCTTTCCCCTGATTTTAGAGCCAAATTCCAAAGCTTTGCCACACAGAGAGTAGTTTTTGAGCTGTGCAAGCGTAGAGCTCTGGAGGAAGCAGGAAGCGTGAGCAAGGCCAGGCCACCCACTCAAGGCCCATGTCACTGTTTTGATCGGTGCAATTGCTGAATTCCTAGCAACTTCATTTCTCAGAGCAATCTCGGCACTTTTCATGCATTCTTTCAGCAAATAGACAGTAGGAGATGCCCTGCAGATGGAGAGGCTTCTTTCAGGGTCTTACAGTCTAGTGGGGGAATAAGAATTTAGTAAGGTAAAGAGAGCTGTGAAATGCTAAAGTGTCATCTGTTATGGGAAATAAAACAAAATGACTTATCTAGTTTGCAGTGAAAAAGAGCCAGGATCGCCTCTTAGAGGAACAGCTGATTCTGAAGTTATATTTGATGCATTGAACATTATTGAGCTTTTACAAAACCAGTTCCAGTCTGGGTGGGGTGCCTCATGCTTGTAATCCCAGCACTTTGAGAGGCTAAGGCAGGCAGATCACCTGAGGTCAAGAATTCAAGACCAGCCTGACCAGCATGAGGAAACGCCATCTCTACTAAAAATACAAAATTAGCCATGCATGTGGGGCATGCCTGTAATCCCAGCTACTCAGGAGGCTGAGGCAGGAAAATCGCTTGAACCCAGGAGGCAAAGGTTGTGGTGAGCCAAGATTGTGCCATTGCACTCCAGCTGGGGCAACAAGAGCAAAACTTCATCTCAAAAATAAAATAAAAAACCAAAAGCAGTTCCTATGCTATGTGTTGCAAATGCAAATATAGAGCAGACGTGGCATCTGTCTTCTCAGCCACTCTGTGGTAAGGAAAAATGTAACTATTCAATAAAAATATGCTGTCATCAATCCTGCAATAGAGCTAAACCAGGGGCACACATAAGAAAGGCAGTTATATAACCTTGAGAGATCTGAGCAGTTTGAAGGAAGTACCCCCATAGCTCTCAGTCTGGAAGGATGGGCAATACAATAATAATAGCACCTGACAGGTATCGAGGCTCTGCGTGTGTTAGGTGATGTTTTACTCGCTTTCCATACACTGTCTTGTTTAACCATGGCTGACCCTCTAGGATAGTTAGTACAGGTTAAGCATCCCAAAAATCCCAAAATCTGAACTCCAGAATGCTCTAAAATGATCCTAAATGGAGAAATCATTTGAATTTAATCTCTCCAGCTAATGTTATTGGTTTAATTGACCAACATACCTGTCAAAGGGATAAATTACTTACTTTCCTTATAGTCACTTTTAGATGTGCAAATGACCTCTGCCCTAGAAAGAGAGGGATGGTTAGAACACTGGCCAGGAGATAAAGAAAATTCAGGTTCCACCACTTATTAACTGTTTGACCACATGTATGTAACTTAATCTCACCAAGTTTGTATTTCTGCCCCTGTAGCTGAGGATAATACTATCTACTGCATATATTACCCAAGATTATACATGTAACCCTGCTTTGCAAACAGTTAATTGAAAAATGCAGTACACATGAAAAGGTGATTATCTAATCTAAAAATGCTCAGTGTTGCAACTTCAAGAAAAAATATCTTCCAGCCTTGAAAAGCAGAAGCGTTAAGGATTGGGTGGAAACCTTGCATGGAGACATCACTTTCCCAGGGTCAGGTCTGGGAAAGAGTAAACTCATGAGTCTTTTCTTCTGGCTTAATAAGCCTGATCAACTTGTCCTTATGAAACGCTTAAGTTTCCTGTAAGTTGCATTTTTCAGTATTTTTTTCTTCCTACTCTTTGCCTAGTTAAGTCCCATTCAGTTTTCGTATTTCAGTTTAAATATGCATTCCTGCATGCATTCCTTTATGATTCCCTCCTCCCACAACCAGGTAATGCCCCGCTAACCTATGGTCTCGTAACAAACACACTTCTCTTTTATACAAATCTTTTTATAACCATTTAGCAATATTTTTAATGTCTTTCCTCTTAACTAGATAGTATTCTTCACAGGGCCAGGAGCTGTATCTGTTTAGTTCGTCTCCATATTTCTAGCACCTACTGCAGTACCTGACATGAGTTAGAAGCACAACCAATATTTCTTGACTGTGTTTCACATGAGACTTGTTTTTTCCCCCCTAATCCTTAAGCTTGATATGATCTTTCATACAGTAGCTCCTGCTATATTCTTCTAAGAATTATTAAGGATGTTAACTTCGGAGAGGAAGTCCTAATTTAATGCCTGCATTCTACTGAAGGGAAAACTGAATCATAAGAAAGGAAATAACTTGTTGAATATCAACAAGCTAAATAGTGCTAAAATATCAGAACTCAGTTTTCTGACTCCTAGCCCAGTGTTCATTTTGTAGGAGCATGTTGTGTGAATGGCATTTCCAGAGTTTCTGAGTGTTACCTCTGTAAGTCAGGATTAGCTTCAACTATGTGCCAGGGAAAAGCCCAAAATACAGTTTACTTTGTTTTTAAGGTGGAGGTTTGTTCCTCTCTTAGGTAAGGTCTGAAAGGATCATATCCAGGACCACAGTCTTCCTAGGGTTTACTCTTTCACACGTGGCTTCCATTCCCAAGTTCATCTCATTAACCAGGTTGGCCCTTCCAGCCAGTACCCAAGGAGCAAGGGAAAGGCAAGAACAACTCTCTCCCGTTAAGGACATTTCAGGAAGCTGCCATCAGCACTTTGCTCACACCCCACTGGGAAGAACACGTCATGTGGCCACATCTAGTTTCAACAGAGGCGGGAAAATGTTCATGTTTATCTTAGGCAGACATGTGCCCAACTGAGAAAAGAGAAAAGAGACTTCTGTTACTAAGGAAATTCTTTTTTTTTTTTTTTTTTTTGAGATGGTGTCTTGCTTTGTCACCCAGGCTGGAGTGCAGTGGCACAAGCTCGGCTCACTGCAACCTCTACCTTCTGGGTTCAAGTGATTCTCCCACCTCAGCCTCCCGAGTAGCTGGGATTATAGACGCCTGCCACCACACCCTGCTAATTTTGGTATTTTTAGTAAAGACAGCATTTCACCATGTTGGCCAGGCTGGTCATGAACTGCTGACCTCAAGTGATCCGCCTGCCTGCCTCGGCCTCCCAAAGTGCTGGGATTACAGGTGTGAACTCAGCTGGAAGTTTTTTTTAAATCTCTGAGTAGGATTTTCCAGGGCTGAAACAAGAGTATTTTTTTAAAAAATAGAAATACTTGGAAGTAATCCCATGACAAAACATTGATGTATTTTATTCCCATAACATTTCAACATGTGTTATCTCAGGAGAGATACGTGAATCATGAATTTTGCCTATGGATTGACTACCATGTGAAGTAGGTAAGTATGTGTGAAACTGAAAATTCACAGCACTGGTCACATAAAATATTTTACTTTTCTCCATTTATACATTAACTCACTAATTCATCCATTCATTGACTGAACATTTAATGAGGGCCTGCTAGGTGCCAGGCAGAAATTCAATTTCTAAATATTAAAGCTAGATAAACACATCCTGACTCCTCTGCTTTACAGGCACCGTGCTGTAACCAGGTGCTGACTGAGCCATGCAGCAACCATCTGAAATATTCTATCATCTCAGCGATCTTCTCTTAAACTTTAAAAGCTAAGGCTGGATTTTCTAAGAGAGGGTTACGTTGTTTCTTTAGATGCTGCCCCTATAAAATGCTATCTACCTTCCTTAGGGTGGGCCATATTGCAGGGCAAAGGACTACAGTCATGTGTGCTTAACCTGGGGTCTGGCACAAAGTAGGCTCTCATGCAAAACTAATATTTTGTTTTATTTCTATGAGCACATGCCAGGCACTTTGATTTACAAAATCACATTGAATTGTCTCAGTTGCTCTGTGGATAATCACGGTTTCACTGGGATAAATTGAGGAGGTTTGAGTCTCACGACTTCACACAGCCTACTTCAGTGATCTCATTCAAGCTACCTCAAATATCAAGCAATGTAAGTCATTTCACTGTGTTTGTGCTTGCTACCTTCACCATCACAGACTCAAGGCAGATGCCCCAGGCTGTCTTCAAATCAGATCCATACTTTAGTCTTATGAAAATTCTAGACCTGCCACTGCTGTGAAAGGCTGTACAACTATGCCTGATTTACAGAGGAAGTAAGAGAGATCAGAGAGGTGAATGGCTTCCTTAAAGCCACACAGCACGTAAGTGACAAAGCCAGGATGCAAGCCTGCTGCCATAGGTCCAATCCTAATTTTCCCCAGGAATACTCTATGAATGAGTCAATGAACTCTCAGGCCCACTGTGGGAGCCCCCTTGAGCTCTGTCCTCATTTCTACAGAGCTAAGTGTTTGGATGGGGTGCAGATTGCTAACATCTATGCACAGCCAAGTGTCTCTCAAACTGAGTCAATTAACCACTTGGAAATTTCAAGCAGGGTCTTCTTTTAAGGTTGTTTGAGTCCAGCTTCTTTGTGTTACAGTTGAAGAAATGGTGGAGCAACGTCCCCCATGATCACACACAGTGACTATGTGACAGGAGCGAGACAATAGCCCAGATCTTCTACCTACTGCTCCAAAGCACTGTTTATATACCTCACTACACAAAGAATGAGGAAAGAGGGGAGTGGATTCATAAGGTAATCATATGAGGATGTGGATCACATAAGCATATGTAATCATGGAATACAAGGATCTTTTGTTCCCTGTGTTTAGAGGTTAATGCGTGAGAGCTGTGGAAATGTTCAATTAAGCCTTACTGTTAAGTGGTGGGAGGAAGGACAGACCCTGAAAACATTTCTTACTCTCTCTGGGAATAGATATGAATAAGCCATTCCATTTTTACCAGAAGTGGTTCACACACTAGTTGTTATCTGTTACACCTTAACTGCCCTAATCAGTAATCATTTAATAAGGGTTACTTGATAATCTGTTGAATGGAGGCAGGTGGTGTCAGAAGGAGGTTCCTGGGGCCTCCTGACAGTCCACTTCATAACATTTCCTTGATGCTGGTCAGGCTTCTCAAAAAGTGTTCTTTGTGCCGACATCACATGGCAGAAAGGTCACCTAGATTGGAATCCTGGTTCCATCATGTGCTACACTCAGCTTGGAATTTGGGGCGCGGGTTAAACCCAGCTTCAGCTGCAGGAAACCAATGCTCTCTATAAGATGCATGACAGCACGTCCCTGTCTTTCTGTTCATCATTGTCTTTAACACTGACTGCATACTCAACATAATAAGCCTTACGAATAATAAGTTCTTGTGAACAAACTGAGACTTATGAAAAACACTCAAAAGGGGTACTGGCAGTGAGAGCAAGACTTGTTAAAAGCTACTTTCACAATAAAGAGAGAAAGGAAGGAAGAGGCTCATTGCTCGGGGCAGAAGACATAACGCTGACAGATGACGTGAGAAAACAGAGCTGTATTCATCTGGTAAAATGTGTCATCTCTGTCAAGGAGAATGATCTTCCATTTGGAAAAGGAAGAATATGGAGACAAGGATATGTGAGGGAATGCTGTGGAAGCGCAGAGTTCAGGATGCATTAGTACCACGTGAGGTCAAGATTCAGAAATGAAAAGAGCTGGTCCCCATGGGGCAGGGATAGATATTTATGAAAAGACACACAGGCACTGCATCAGGTATTTTAGGGATGCTATTAAATTCCTTTCTCACAACAACTCTGGAAGACAAATATTATTATACCCATTTTACAGCTGAGGAGACTGTGGAACAAAGAAAGTAAATTATTTGCCCATGGTCACCCCCTTGAATACATTATTCAATAAGAGACAAGATTGGAAGTCACAGCTAAATCTCATCCTTTTCCTGCTAAGAATTTTTTTAAAAAACAACTATAACTGTGAGTAATCTCAGAGGAACTGCCAAGGTCAACTTCAGGGGACTTAAGATGGACAAATTACTCGATGTTAAGTAAGGAAGAGAAGATGAATGCTACAGTGGACAATCTAAGTCTGATGTTTGTCCCCAAGAAAACTCCACAATTGATAATTATGTATCTATATCAAGCTATACGTCTGTATATATTTTATTTCAGCACTTAGAGAAGGAAGCAGTGATCACAAAGAAGTGGTATGGATTACATAAATATAAGAAGAGCTGATGTCAAATTCACCTCCTTTTCTGATAGGGTTGTCAGGCTAGCAAAGCATTGGGTACAACTGATGCCATGTGCATCAATTTCACCCAAGAATGTGGAAGTTCCCTTCAGAAGATTTTGGAGGAAAAACTTGAGAAACAAAGACTAGAAGATAGTAAATTTCAATACAAGCACATTGGAATGGGGAGGTCTTTAGCTACCCACCATATCTGTCTGTTCTTGGCCTCTTTTATAAGTGTTCAATTGCCTGATTGAGATGAAGCCTGGGTTTTGGTGGCATAAGCTCAGGAAGGATCATCAACTAGGAGCCTGGGATCAAGGCTTCAGTCCAAGAAGAAATAAGTGTGATAGAAATGGACTCAGTCATTAAGAAGAGTGGTTTAAGATGAGGCAATGAGAGTCGGTGTTGTACCAAGCTACAGATTAGAGAGGGGGTTCCAGGAGTATGAAATGAAATAATTGTAACAGTGATGGATGAGGACTGAAGCAGTCAGCAAGTTTAACTCCAAAAGGAGTCTCCTGAGGACATCACACTTTACCTAAGGACAATATCAATCAGAGTTTTAAAGGATTGCTGAGCCTGCCAGTTAGCAGTGTGTGTGCATGTGCACAGGTGTGTGCATGTGTAAAGACACAAGTGGCTGGGGAGAGAGTCATGTGACTTGGGATATGGGTACTGAAGACAGGCAGGAGTAGTATTTAGGCCAGATGAAAAAGAAATTGCCTAGTGGGATTTATTACTCACCTTCAGGTCATCAGTGAGCTCTTAATGTGGAGAAGAATCCAAGAATCTTATATACATGTTTGCTTTTCATGTCTTTTTACCCAAAATGTTTTGAAGTCACTAAAAAATATTCGAAATTGACTTTAGATAAGTTCAGAAGTCAGAACTAGGAAAAATGGTGAATATTACTAGGAATACATCCTTCCAGGGATGATGACTCAAGCCTGTAATCTCAACACTTTGGGAGACTGAAACAGGTGGATCACCTGAGGCCAGGAGTTCGAGACCAGCCTGGCCAACATGGCTAAACCCCATCTCTACTAAAAATACAAAAATTAGCTGGGCATGGTGGTGCACACCTATAATCTCAGCTACTCAGGAGGCTGAGGCAGGAGAATCACTTGAACCCAGGAGGAGGAGGCTGCAGTGAGCCGAGATCACATCACTGCACTCCACAGCCTGAGCTACAGAGCCAGACTCTGTTTCAAAACAACAACAACAACAAAGGAATCCATCCACTTCGAAACAGTGGATTAGCCTGTTGGGCAAGTGGTGACCTCCCAACCCTGGGAGTATGCAGATGCAAGGTGGCCAGAAGGGATATGTGCGCACATACACACACACACACACACACACACACACACACACACTTCTCTCTCTCTCTCTCTCTCTCTCTCTCTCTCTCACACACACACACACACACTCTCCAGGTGATTTGAGGAGTTGACTCAGCTGGCCTACTAAGATGCCTTTAATGCAGTTTCTGAAAATATTTACTTAAGTTTAATCATTCTCTTAGACACTTTGTTTTCACAACAAGCACAGTATAATTCAAACAAATTTAAGACTTCTTGGTCCAGTCATTAATGTCCTGCACTGCTAAACCCAAGCCTGTGAGGGTAAGACTATCTTTTGGACTATAGCTAGTCAGACCTATGTTTCTGAAGCATGTAGTGATCATAAGTGTATTGTTAAATAATCTCCAGTTGCTTTGGAAAGGAGACTAGAAACTCTAGTAGAGCTGGGAACAAAATATACAATAAGAGTTTCTCTCCAATGCTCCAGCCCCCTGCTCCCTGGTCTGCACTATTCTGCTTATACAAACCTTTTCTATTCCCTGTTCCCTGCTTCCATCTATGCAAACGTGACTGCCCTTTACTCTTTAGCTTCTAGGGAAGAGGAGACACTATAAAAGCCTATTGATGTGACTGGTAGAGGCCTTTTACATTCCATTAAGGGAGTTTATGTTCAAAAAAAAAAAGGGAGAAAGAGATAAACCATGGTTCCCTGCTCCCTGTCCAACCAAGGACACATCAAACAGGTATGAAGTGATGACCATCAAACTTTTCTTTGGTCTTTAAACTCTCATGGCCAAAACTTGGACTGTGCTATTTCTCCCAGAGTCAGGTTTATAAGTGCAAGAAAATAGATGACGCTTCCTGGAGGAAGCCCTCCCTGGAGTCCTTTGAAAGTTATTTTTTTCTTCCTCTAAGCTTTGTACAAGCATCTTCTGAGTTGTCATTCATTTCCATGCTTGTCTGTCTTTGAGAAACAAAGAAACACATCCCTTGGAGTATGTACCCTGGAGCAAGACTGCCTAGGTTCAAAGCCTAACTCTGCCATTAACTGACTCTGTGGCCTTGGGCCATTCACTCCTTGGTATAGAGGGGATGGTAATAGTGTCTAACTCATGAGGTTGCCCTGAGAATCTTCATTAGATCATGGAGCATGCAAAACATTCAATACACGTTAGCTACTATGACGATGGAAGCTAATGAAATGGGCTCTGGAAGCTGACCTGCCTGGGCTCAAGTTCTTTAGGTTTGTGACACTGCTCCACAGTTAACCTTCCTTAGTCCCTGGATATTTAAATGGGAATAAGCACAATCTCTATCTCAAAAAGGTGGCTGTGAATATGATGTGAGACAAGTGCCTGGTTTATAGCACTCAGAAAAATTTGCATGCTGGGCCTTGAGGTTTTCCAGGGTAGTGACTGGTTCTAACTTATCTCTGTACTTTTATCACCTAGTCTAGGGCTGGCACATAGTAGGACCTATTGAATTTATAAACCTTGACTCTCTTGGCTAACAATACCCCTCCTCTACCCTCCCTAAACATATACATACATGTATGAACACCATACACACCACACATTCCCATATATACATACAACATACACCCAAGACAGACACAGACACCACATACACCATATACACCATACACCAAGTACACACATATCACACAGTCACCAGGCATACTCACATACATAACAAACACACATACCACAAACACAAAAGCACCACATATGCCACACACAACATACATACAAACATATATCCATATACACATACACACAAATACCATATTGTATACACCAAACACCAGACATACACATATACACACCACACACACACACACACAAACACACCGAAACCCAAACACCATGCAGATACATACTGAATGCATAACTGTCACCCCCCACACATACTATACACACATGTACATAAGCATACGCACTATTTACCTTTTATCTGCTCTGTTGAGCTGAAGGAAGCTATGCCAGTTTCAGGGATACAATTCAGCTCCCAGGGCCTGTCGCGACAAGCGTGATGAGGTGTTTCATTGGCTGTGGCCACCTCCCTGGAAAAGCATTCGAAATGAGTTTCAAATTTGCATTTTCACCTGAGGAAAAGGGAGTGAAGTTATAATTTTTTCCCATTCTGATTGTCACATAACACATTAGCCTGGGCCAAGAAGCCATTCTCCAAAGAGAGACATAGATGAGGCTGGTGATTCTTTCCAAAATTCCGCAAGGCTGCAATGAATTCCATGTGTGTGCTATAGTTAACAGGCATTTTTTCCTGAGAATGACAGAAGATGGTAGACTTTAACCATATTTGAGAGAGGCCAGAACATTGGACCGCAAGATGTGCTAGAAGGGTATCTTTCTTTCTTGTCCAGTGGATAGGAAACTTCACTGGATTTTAAAATCCCCAGAGTCCATGCTGTTCATACATATTACCAGGCCCAAAACCTCAGAGATTATAATTCAATAGAGGTCCAGGGTGGTGCCCAGAAATCTGCCTTTTGAGTAAGTAACCTAAATAATTCTGATTCAGATGACACTTGGAGAAATACCAGAATCCCTTATTTCATAGCTGGGAAAACTTGATCACAGTCATAAAATAACTGACTCGTACAGATAATTAGTAGCAGTGCTGGGCATGGACTTCAGGCCTCCTTGCTTTGAGGTTCAGTGCTTCTTAAGTAATTGGCTTAATTTCATTGATTCTTCCTGCCTTTACATCTCCAAGCATTATAGAGTTGCTTGATGGCTTAAAAAGCACTGAATTTGTCTCAGAGAGCAGACAAGGCTTTTCTGTGGTCAGTCTTCTTCCTCTAGGAGACTGTTTCTCAAAAGAGGTCTCCTCTTGGCTGTCATGGCCACCTGTTGTCACATAATTCTTAACCATGATGGACAGATTCCAATTACAAATTATTTAAAAAGTGCCTCACCCTGCTCAGAAGCCAAAACTGTTGCTTAAAACTACACTTCCCAAATTTTCAGACTTCCAGTTGTCTCAAGAAAACTCCAGCCTATAAGCCAAATCTGGCCACTACCTGTTTTTGTGAATAAAGTTTTACAAAAAAACAGACATAGACATGAATTTATGTATTGCCTATGGCTGCCTTTGTGCAAAGTTGTAACAGATCACATGGCCTGAAAAGCCGAAAATGTTTATTATCTGGTCTTCTACTTAAAAATTTTTCAATCCTTGGCCTTGATTGTTACTTGGGGCCCCCTCAGGGGCCGTGAAACACACACAACAAAGAATTTCCATGAACCGCTGTGATATATTCTACGAGGTCTCTCTTTACCCATAGCATAGCCTTTATTGAAGAAATCTCAGCAACCAAATGACTCTTTTTCTGAGCTGTCTTGGTCATTTCAAAGGCTAGTAACATTTTCATTAGATGAAGTGAATTTTACTTCAAGGATTTTGTTGAAGAGTCTATTGAATGAAAGTGTATCCTAAGCCAAGCTCAGTGAGACATGACACCTTCTTTATTAAGCAGTGGGTATCTCTTCTCTCCTCACCTTTCTGCATTCTCACCTACTGTTAAATATGGTTAGTTTTGCCCTAAGTTTGCATGGGTTGGTCACTTTCTTCCTGGATCCCTGAAAGCAGGCCCAGGACAGCTGGGCCAAGGGCTGAGGGCTGCTTCCAGAAGCAGATTCTTCTCCTTCCATTTCTGTTGTTACCTAGCAACAATTTGAGAGGCTCCAGAGAGCTTCCAAAGGCCTGAGGACTTGGCACGAAATGGTTTGTGAGCCATTATTGGGAATGATTCCTGAATTATATTTGAAACTGCATCTTTCAATTTCACATAAGCTTGTATACTCACATACCCTTGGGAAATACAAATAATTTGCACAATAAGATATTTGGTGTATATACTCTTTGCCAAAGACAAGAACAAAGTATGACAAAAGGCTATCATCATGATATGTGTTTCTGCAAGGGGCGTAATTTCATAACTGCTTTTATGGGAAGACTGGTCTGATCCTTAAGCCCATGAGGTTTAGAGTTAAAGCACCTGGCCTTGAAATAATGCTACTGTCGCTTTATAGGTTGTTGTGTCAATGAAATAAGAACCTTTAATTTGTAGCTTAAGTGTAGTGGTCAGTGCTGTAGGAAGGCTGTCATTGTTCATGATGATGATAGCATTATCTCTAGAAGGATTAAATTAGGGCATTACACGTGTGTAAAAACACTCATGAGGTACACAAAGTCAGAAGGAGAGTTTGGAAAGTGATACATTAATTGCATCTATAGCCTCCTTTATTGGCTTCTTGTTATTCTTGACCTTTATCCTGTAATTTGTAGCCTCTGCCCTCTGCCTTTGGACATAGTTGTGCTTTGCTTGGATCACCAGGTTGTTAGCAAACGTGCCTCAAGTAGATGCTTATAAAGCTCTTGAGTGTCTTCGCATCTCCTCTTGAGTGAATTTGCTTGGATTTGGAATCTTGCCAACTACATCTTGCCAGGAACCAAGCCTGGACTACTGTGCTGGCGGATGAGACAAGGCATTGCTGACTTGGCACAGCCAAGGTCACCCAGGACCAGGCTACCCTCAAACGTATGAGCTAGAAGGTCAGCCACAGTGAGCACAGCTGCCTGCCTAACACTCAGCTGACCACAGAGGCATGCATGAGTGAGCCCAGTCAAGATCAACCAAGCCTAATCCAGATTAGCAGAACTTCCCAGATGATCTATAAATTCATGAGATGTAACACATGGTGGTCATTAAAGCCAGAACATTATGAAGTGATTTGTTGGACAGCAATGAGTAACTAATAAGAAAGGGTATACAGTGTCTATTAAGTACTAGTAAATGATTAATGCAAGAAGAGAATTTAAGTTTAAAATCTTGTGAGATTATCAGATGCTATTCTTCCCTGGACAAATAGTGGTGGTCCAGAAGCCTAGAAATGAAAACCATGTTCAAATTGGCAATTGCTTCCTTTATTATAAATACCAACTCAGTCCACAGAGATGGTTGGCTAATAAATAAGGCAATGGCTAGTCAATGAAAACTGAGGATCCATTTAGAGTATTTCCCACTGCTTACAGAGATGAAGCCTCCTGAAAGGAGAATACCTAATTCAGGCTAAAAATAGTACAACTAAATATCTGGAAAAGAGGACATGTATTTGAAAGAAGATATTCAGCCCAAAAAAAGTGGTTTTCTTTTTTATAGACAACACCAGTTTCTGAATGTCTGCGTCAGCTTTTTGGTGACAAGAAAGGCTGAATGAGACACTATTATGATTTAAAGTGCAGCAAGAGACAGAACAGGTTACAAAGGTAGAAATGAAAAGCAGAAAGCAAACACTATATAGGTGAGTGGGGTGTTGTCATCAGCTTTGATGCTATGATGCCTTGTGGATGATTCAGCTCTGGGTGATAGGGTTGAACAGTTGTGCACCTCCCTGGTAAAATTCCAGTGTTCTGAGCACTGGAAAATAAAAGCACTGGGGAAGAGCTGCAATTGTTCTCCCACAGTAGACCTGCAGCAAAATTGTGAGGTCCAGATTGTTGGAGTTGGTAGACAGCATGTGATAGGAATCAGAATATGTTGTAGGCAGTATACAAGCATATGCCATTCATCCATTTATTCATGCAGTGCTATTATAAGATATAGTATGAGCCATAAGGGTGGCATAAAGTTTTCATCTATCCATCAATTTAGTTAAGATATTTATTGAGCTAGATAATGTGCTAGACATGAGAGATACAAAAATGAAAAGGAACATGGTCTCTGTCTTATAGGAATTTACCAGCTAGACAGAAGAGACAGGGAAAGAAACTGGCATTGATCATACTGAATGCCATCATGAAGGAGGTTTGAAATACTGCTTTTTCCTGTCTGTGAAGTTCTGAGTCTGTGGAAAGGCACAGGGGAGAAGCATCGGCAGCAACACAGCAGCTCTATTAGTGTTGGAAACTGGATTGGGGAATGTGATATTACGTCTGTCACCTACAGGTTTTACCAACAGTATTTCAGCCTAGAATTCAGCCCAGCATATTCAATGTACTGTGCCTACCCAGCCTCTGGCAGAGTGGGACAGCTGAAACTTCCCCAGAAGGAAGAATCTCCCGCTACCCGGTGGAGAGCAGATCATACTGGATACCTCCTGCAGTCAGTCAAGCTTCTGGAGGTAGAAGATCAAGAAGGAGCTAAGAAAAGCAGCAGCCAAGATAAACTAAGTCCCTTAACGCCAACCCACAAATAAAATGCCTCAGTCTTTCTTCCAAGGGAATGAAGTAAGGGATACAGAAAGAGACCAAATAATATGTTTCTCTCAGTGGTGTCTATAGAAAAAGGAAGTCAAATAGAGATGAAGGTTCTTTCCTAAACTTTGAGATAACACAGCAAGAGCACCTAACCTAACCTAACCTGGATTTGGGGATCAAAGAAAGTTTCACCAAAGTGAAGACACATTCTTCTGGCTCAGGAGGAGTTGTAGGCATGAGAAAACAGTGGGTTATTGGGCTTCAGATAAGACAGTGATCAAGAATTGCTACACAAAAGAGGTATTATCTAAAAATAGTCTTGGTTGGTAGGTATGTTACAAAAAGTAAAATGGCTTGGCAAGCTCATTCAGTGCAGAAGAAAGTTAGCTGTCATATAGTTATAGGAAAGCACTATGTCCAAGCAGAATGAGTGCCAAGTTCAGCAAGTCTGTGGAGAATGTATAAGAGTGTGGGGGATAAGACAACAACTCTGTTTGGGGCCGGGGACTGGAGCTTCTAGGATGCCAAGATACTAAGATGGAATGTGAACCTATTATCTTTTCTTATGGAGTCTTGCTCTCTCACCCATGCTGGAGTGTGGTGTCATGATCTTGGCTCACTGCAACCTCCATCTCCCCGGTTCAAGCAATTTTGCCTCAGCCTCCCAAGTAGCTGGGATTACAGGCATGAACCACCATGCCCAGTTAATTTTTGTATTTTTAGTAGAGATGGGTTTCACCATATTGGTCAGGCTGGTCTTGAACTCCTGACCTCAGGTGACCCACCCACCTCAGTCTCCCAAAGTGCTGGGATTACAGGCATGAGCCACTGCACTCGGCCTGAACCTGTTTTCTTTATACTCTATCACACCTACATGACCCCAGTGCAGGATTCCAGTGAGAGGTGGAGAAGTCCTGGTATGAAGTAGGGGAGCGGGAGAGATGGAGAGAGGAAACGTGAATAAAATGAAGGCCAGGAAGGTAGAATCTATGGGAATGATCATAGATTCTCATAGATTCTATTGGTCTTCATGCAGTGCTATAATGGGACAATAGTGAGACAGTGAGACCAATAGTGAGCTAGTAAGATGTTTGAGGAACAGGTGATTAAACAGAAATTAGAACATCAATGGCATGGAGACTATTCTTTAGTTCTCCAGTTTAAGGGACCAGCATTCCCCTAAAATAGAACTCTTCAGAAGACAGAAAAGTGGGCAAGGTACAAACAGGTATTGAGTCCATACTTAAAGATTATAGCTAAGTTCTGAGAGTGCATGAAATCTCTCTTTGTCACATACACACATAGTAGTAGAGAAAAAAGTAAATAAAAAGAAGGTGGCCAAGGAAAGGAGCTTGGAGAAACATCCCTTCTTATGGGCAGGAGCAAGCAGAGGATCCCTCAAAGGAAAAACAGAAGATACAGTTAGTTTGAGAGATTTCTAAAGTGGGATGGCACTGAAGATGGACGTTAGATAGATGCTTACCTGAAGTGTTATAATGTTAGCATGAATATGCCCTCAATTTTATTTTTCTCCATTTTTGGCTTTTCTTTTTATCTGCAAAATAGGAAGCAAAATTTCTGCTGCAGTATTTGGTGACTGAGAACCTGGATATTTAAGGATAAAAAGAATAATATCTTAGGTACCTGTTGATTGATTTTACTTTACCATTTCTGCCCCTGTGTCTGTCTGCTAGTTTAATGCAGGGAAGGGGCAGTGGAAGACTGGGTATTCTTGAGCAGAAGAAGGATCTCACATAGGGAAAGCCTCCCTATCTCTGAGCCCAGAGGACTGAGAAGGAAGTCAGAGATGGGGGGGAATGGCAGCCAGGGCTGTCACCCCATCTCCTGCTCTGGAGGGAGTGATGTGCTGACTACATTGGGGGACTATATAGGGCAGAATGTGTTAGCCCACCTCCCCACTGAAAACTCACAAAGTACACCAGAAATCAGAGAAGCCAGCACATGGGATCCCAGCATGGTTTAAGAGGATGGACTGGCACAGAGAGAGGGTTTTTATTAGCAGTCCTGAGATTCCTTAGGTGACATACAGCAGAAGGGAAAGTGGGTTTCGAGGCCTTGGGACTGCAATTGGGCCCACTCAAGTGAGATTGAGGAGACCCTTCAAGAGACACCGAGGGATGACCTCCGGGGTCAGTGTTGCAGTGAGAGTGTGGCATGACTCAGAGAAGTCTGTATTCCATGGTGTCATACTCCCTAGAAATAATTACCATCTGTGATTCATGAAAAGATCAAGTCCTTGCACCTAGAGCAAGGGCTTACACATGGTAGGAAGGTTCTTATTTTGATTTCATAGCATCGTAAGTTCCCTGATATACAACGGCTGTCTTTGTTTCTCCTTCTTCATCAGATCCCTTGCTGTAAGACATGGGTTCAGCCTGATCCTGCCTTCTAACTTCCCACTGTCTTTTCTGGCCTTAGTAGAAAGGATAGCCCTCACTTTCATAATGCCATTAAGACACTCCCATGCACTCTAGAGCAGGAAGCACTGCACAGCGATAACAGAAGAGGCCAAGGAGTCAGACTTCCTGGACTGGATCCTTTGTTCCATGTTTTCTTACTCTGCGACCTTAGGAACTTTTCTTTGTCTATAAGATGGGGTAATATGAGTAGATAGCTCCACTCAAAGTATGGTATAAGGAAGAATATAACTAGCCATTTAACGTTTTTAGCATTATAGTGACTTGCATTACAGTAGAGATTCTATAGATGTTAGCTCTGTTAGGTTTTACAAAAGTTCCTACTACCCTGCTGGCACACTCAAGCCTAGGACAAGAGTAAGTTTTGGACTTGAACAAAGTGAGAACCGAGGAGGAGCTTGATGGAGGGCTAAAAGGGTTGATGGAGTCACTGGACTCAAATGGGCTGAGGAGAGTTTATTAGTCATGGTCGTCAGCATCAGCGTCACCGAACAGCCGGGGCTGAAGCAAAACCAAGCCAACTTGATGAGATGCCACCAACACACACCCAAAGATTAGACATGTGGAGCTGCCCTCCACATGGCACCATGGGGTCATGCCAGCTGTATTCCCACACAGCCAGGGAAGTGCCATGAAAAGGGGACTAGGAAAAAATAGCAGTGATTTCAAAGAGGTGGCCTTGAGCATAGAAAAATGCTTTAACTATTGCTAATGTTCATTTTTCAGTTAGCAGGGGCTAACTTTAATATTTTCCTTTAAATATTTAGCAAGTTGGAGTGAGGGAGAGTAAAATAATAGAGAAATAAAAGAGCCACACATGCTTTGAACATTGAAGTTTAATATAATTCCACGTAACTTTGAGCTATCTGATTTACAAAAATTCCTTTACTATTTACCTAGTTCATTGGAATCTCATGATTAGGATGGTAAGCCCTGTGGAAGATGGGTGCATTTACTGCTTAACTTCATGTCTGGTGAATAGTAGGTATTTGATAAATAATATGAAAAATGAATGTTTCCTTCACTGTTTAGCATTTCCACTTTTAATCAAGGGCCCTAGAAAAGTGTGGAAATGTTAACATTTGGTTTGAGGTCATTGCCTCACTCCCTCTCCAACTCTGTCCCACAGAATTTATGTCTCTGTTTTTCTACAATCAACTTTAAATTGGAAGAAAGGATCAGAGTCTCATTTACACTAACATAAAAAACAAATAATGTAATATGTTAGGTCTCCAACAGACATTTGTTCATTAACTGGTTCCAATTCTTGGCCTTTGCGGTGGTGTTTCTGCCATGCGGTGGGACCTATGGAAGCAGCTGGAAGGGAGATGTTCAGTAGGATGAGAAACACTCAAATTATAACTCAATGACACTGGGTGATTCTGCTTAGGTGAATGTGCTTGCTCCAGTAGTAAGCTTTGCCTATAATAACTAACCAGTAATACGGAGATTTTCATGGGAGACACAGACAACACTCTCTTAATCCCCAAGAAGGGAAAAAAATATAATCATGGAGTTTTAAATTTCCACTCAAAATGCACTTTTTAGTTTTATCCCTTTTTTTAAGTCCAGTTTCATTGCTTCCTCCTTGTGAATGAAAGATCACACAGGCATGGATTTCTGAAGGTTATCTATAGCTTTGCCTAGAGTGGTTATAATTGGAGCAATGAAATAGTGATAACTGCAGAGCCTGAATAACATTATAGCATTATGCAAAATGAAGGCACTTTAGAAGAATAAAGGAACGATGACAATGCAAATCAGAGCCAGTGAAGGTCACACGTTTTGCATAAAGTGCCTTACAGTCTAATTCATGTGAACTGCGCCTGAGGAGAGGAAAGTGACTTATTAAAGCCCAGTGCTTTTTCAAAGAGCATTACTGCAGAGCCCTGGGTCTGCTTACAAGTCCCACAGGCGGCTAGAAGAATTCATTGAGGAGCTGGGTATAGGCATAGTGAGCTGAAATTATAGAACCTTTGTTCAGAAGTAAAATATCCCAACTTCATTATTGTACTCAAGTTGTCTTTCTTAACCCTTTGATGGCTGAACTGAATGACAGTTGCTTAGGGAGCAGGGCGAGGTAGTTATTTACGGGTTGCCATGTTTATTATCTCCTTTTATTCTCAAAGTAATTTGAAACAGAAGAGTTTATTTTTGTCCTCTTTACAATTTAGAATCTTGAGGCTCAGAAGTAAAATCATTAACTTACGGGACAAGTATAGGTGTTGTAGCTGACACTCAAGCTCTGTTAGATCCTGAGGCCCAAGGTTATTTCACTGTATTATGCCATCTAGAAAGAATTCCTATTGGTGCTTTATGAAAGGATCAAGTCCTTGCACTTAGAGCAAGGTCTTACACATGGTAGGAAGGTTCTTCAATTTGACTTCATAGCATTGCAAGTCCCCGGACCTCCAAAGTCTGTCTTTCTTTCTCCTTCTCCATCAGATCCCTTGCTGTAAGACATAGGTCCAGTCTGATCCTGGCCTCTAACTTCCCATCCTCTTTTCTGGCTCAGTAGAGAGGATATGCTTACTTCATGATGCCGTTGAGGAACCCACACACAATCTAGAGCAGGAAGCACTGTATAGAGCTAACAGTAGGGACCAAGGAGTCAGACTTCCTGGACTGGACCCTTTGTTCCATGTTTCCTTACTTTGTGACCATAGGAAATTATCTTGTCTACAAAGTAGGGCAGTACGAATGGGCAGCTCCCCTCAGAGTGGTGTGAGGAAGAACATAATTTGCCATTTAAGTTCTTAGTATTGTGACTTGCATCGTAATTGGGGTTCTATCAATGTTAGCTCTCTTATGTTCTACAAAAGCTCCTACTATCCTGCAGACACAGTGAAGCCTAGGACTAGAGTACGTTTTTCATCATGATCAGAGCCCAAGAAAAAGGTTCTGCTATTACTACAAAAAGGTTTTCTATGTGGCCAGCCTTGCACAGACTAGCTGGATCATTAGACTTACCTGAACTGCTAGGTCAACAGGCAGAGAGTGAGTTCTGCCTTGGAAATCCAATCTATGCTGCACATGAAAACTTTCAGAGCTTTAAAAAATATATTCGTATTTGGTCTCCACCCAGGCATCACTTGACTAGCTAAAGCAGCCGAGATTGAGAACCATTACACCATAATTTTAACAAGCACACCTTATTTTTTGATAAGGCAAGGATGTCAAGATCAAGTCTTCACTGAGGAGCTTTCCTTTCAGTACTGGGTGTAAAACCGTATAAAGAGAGTTCATTTGGTTGGTTTGACATGGTTTCAGATAAATGACTGTGGCAATTGGAAGACCTTCCTGCTCCTAGGAAGTGAAACTTTTGTTTGTATCATTTACATAAGTAAACAATTTGCATAATAATACAGGAGAGGATAGGGGTATTGGCAATATTCTAAGTTCTGTAAGAATTCAGTAGAGGATAGGCTGATCCAAGATGGCGGATTAGGAGCAGCTCAGCATGCAGCTCCCAGTGAAAGTGCAGAGGGTGAGTGGACGCCGCATTTCCAGACAGATTTTTATTACCCCCAGACCAGGAGATTCCCAGGAGGAGCAGCCCCACAGGTCGCTAGTGCGGCTGTTTTGGCCGGCGCGGCTGTTTCGGCCGGCGCGGCTGCTTTGCCGGCACCGCGGCGCGGCGGGTCTCCATACAAAATCCACTGCTCTGTGTGCCCTTTTAACTGGTGAGTGGAGCTACGGGAAGGCAGATTAAAAGGGGGACTGAATCAGGGAGCCAGCCCAGGAGATCCCCAGGCAAAAAAGCGCTACGAATCTCAGCGCCGCTGTTTCAGCCTGCGCAGTGTGTCC